>JASSUY010041795.1:0-25747 GCA_032466535.1 Forpus xanthops
GTGGTCCTCCTCTGGACTTGTTCCAACAGTTCCATGTCCTTTTTATGTTGAGGACACCAGAACTGCACACAATATTCAGTTGCAGACTTGGTAGTTACATAGATAAAGCATGGGAGACTGAAAATTTCACAACATTTTCCCCGAATAGGATTTATGTTAGTTGATCATTTCAATTTACAGACTGTTCACCTTGAAAGGGATAAGGAGAAAAAATGCCAGTCATTTTAAGCAAGCAAACTGCTAAAAGGATCATAAGATAACCACAGACCATCACATTTCAAGTTACCACATTATTATAATCTTCCCTCATTAGATTTTTGGGACACTTCTGAGTAACAGAAGTCAGGGGCAGTATTGTAATTTAACTTGTTTTTCATTCAGGGAGTAGCTTATGCTTGCCCTGTGTAAATAGACTTGTCAAATGTTTTTCATCCTATATAAAGTGCAATAAACCACATGCTTGTGTAAAATAAGTAAAAAAAATCAAAGATTGTCTATAAAAGGTTCAATTAACATTTTAATTGCCAGACTGGAGTTCTTTCTAAAAGTTCATTTTTATTTGCGTAACTTTTTCATTTTTGAAGTTAAAGAAAATATACATAAAGGACTGGATTGGGCATTTTTGTGGTTTCAGAAATTTTAGCTCTTTTCCTTTTTTTTTTCTTAGTTGGTTTTATTAACCTGTCCATACTGATTTACAGAACATCAAAAGATGATAAACTGTAACATAAGAAACTCTGGTGTAACACAAATCTGATTTGCATACTTATTATAATTATGCTGAATTGTGATAAATGCAGTGAATATTAGGCTAATTGTCCTTCTTGTTCTTTGCTTCTTAATTATATTTTTCTTCTATGACTGTCATTATCAAAGTACTTCCAGTTCACCTGCAGAAATAGTATTTTTCCACTTTAGTAAAAATAAAAAGCATGATATACAGGACCAAAATATTTTGAGCTTTGATTTATCATATTTATTTATAATTTAAGACATATGTAGAAATTTTAAAAAAAATTATGATGAATAAACAGCCATAATCTAGATTAAAGTAAGGGACTGTATGATAACATTTGTCCTTGGAGGCTAAATCCTCCACATTATTCTCCTGTGCCTGGAAACACGAATTAGAAATCCCAACAGACTTCTCTTCAGAAAACAAAACAATGGGATAGAGGGGAAAGTTATAGGCAGCTCTTCTGGGTGGTAGAGCAGTGGGTAAAGAAAATTTTCCTCACATTTCAGTACTTCCACTTATTCATGGTCAAGGTGACCATGAGAAGTCACAATCAGGGTGAAAAATCAAGTACCAGTTACTCTTCTTCTTTGAGCTTTGTGTGTGTGCTTGCATATTTCAGTTAAAAGTAAAACCCAAAACCAACAACCCTTTCATAGAAGCTCTGGAAATGCACAACTTTGAACCTCAAGTATATTGACAAATAATCAATAACTAAGCAAGTGTTTAAAACTTCTCTATACTGAAGATCATAAGGATCATAAGATAATAAGAAGTTTATATATTTAGCTATTTCCAAATCCACATGGGAATGAAAACCAAAATGAGACTGGAATTTTTTTGACACCCTCCTGGTAATATTATGCCTTCTAGATGTTTATCCTCAAAAATGTCTTGTAGGACCTAAGTTTTCAAATCTGAATTTCAAAATCACAGAATCATAGAATAGTTAGGGTTGGAAAGGACCTCAAGATCATCTAGTACCAACCCCCCTGACATGGACAGGGACACCTCCCACTAAACCATGCCATCCAAGGCTATGTCCAACCCGGCCTTGAACACCACCAGTAATGGAGCATTCACGATTTCCCTTGGCAGCCCATTCCAGTGCCTCACCAGCCTTACAGTAAAGAATTTCTTCCTCAGATCCAATATAATATGTATATTTAAATGGACAAAAGCCCATTTAATTAGCCAATTTTAACATGTCTAATTTATCTAAGTATGCAAGAAAGTTTATATGGGTAACTCCTTCACTCTTTAGAAAAGAATTTTCACCTCTGAAATTTACTTGAAAAAATTAATTGGAAATCTTTTTAAAGCTGTATAAATGTGCCTTGTGTTCAGCAGTAGCAGTCATTTTTCTCATTCTTAGTAACTGATGCAGTGCTGTGTTTTCAACTTAGCCTGAGAACAATACTGGTAACACACCAATCTTTTTAGTTGTTGCTAAGAAGTGTTTACTCTGATCAAGGACTTTTCAGTATCTCCTGCTCTGCCAGTGAGGAGGGCCATAGAAAGCCACAAGGAAGCAGATACAGGACACCTGACCCAAAAATAGTGTGAGTGGACAAACAGCTGCATGGTTCTGAGTTACTGTCTGGGTTTAAACCATGAAAAAATGGCAGTATACCACTATCATGGTTTAACTTTGGCTGGTAGTTAATATCTAACCAGCCCCTCGCTCACTATCCCCACATTAGGATGGCAAGAGAATGGAAGAAGTAATACCGAGAAAACTCATGGGCCGAGATAAAGGCAGCTAAATTGATAAAGCAAATGCTGTGCAAGCAAGAAAAACAAATCAAGGAGTTCACAAAATCACAGAATTTATAGGGTTGGAAGGGACCTGTGGAGAACATCCCATCCAATTATTTCACTACTTCCCATCATCTGAAAAATTATGACCTCAGCAGCCTTTCAGTATCTGAAGGGTATCAGAAAGGGATTCTTCCTGAGGAACTGTAGCAACAGAAGATGGGGTAATGGGTTCAAATCTAAGCAGGAGGAGCTCAGGTTAGATGTAAGGAAGAAGTTCTTTATTGTGAGGGTGATGAGGCATTGGAACAGGTTGCCCAAAGAAGTTATGAATGTTTCATCCTGGGAGTGTTCAAGGCCAGGCTGGACAGAGTCTTGGGTGACTTGGGTGAAGCATCTCTGCCCATGGCAGGGGATTGGACCTAGATGATGTTAACGTCCTTTTCAACCCTAACCATTCTATGATTCTATGATTCTATGTATAATGGTTACTTCAGAAGCCAAACACCGTAAGTATGAATGCTTTCCTATCATCTTTCCTTCCCCAGCATTTACTGTTAAGCATGACATCATATGGTATGGGATATCCCTTTGGTCAGTTGGTGTCAGCTGTCCTGGTTGTGTCCCCTCCCAGCCTCTTGTGCACCCCCAGATGTATCACTGGCAGAGCAATGTAAGAAGCAGAAAAGGTCTTGTTTTGTAGGCACTGCTCAGCAATGACTAAAACATCCCTGTGTTATCAACACTGATTGATGCAGTATGAAACCAAAACATAGCCCCAAACAATTATTATGAAAAAAATTAACAGCATCCTAGCCAAAACCACTACAGGCACAAAATTTTCACCTTAGTATACTATACTCAGGAATGTAAAATGTTTTATGGTTCAAAACCAAAATGTAAAGTTTGATCACTTTTAATAGGCAGGGCATAATCTGGCATTTTAAGAATATCAAACTTCATTCCAGCAGTTCTAGGTATATATATAAACACCTCTTGTCATCAGGGAAAATCACATTGCCAGGAGGATCATAAAAATGCTGACCAAACAGAATTCAAACTGTAAAACTGCAATTATTAAAAGCAAAAATGGGTCTTGAGTATTGGGCTTTTTTGTGGTGTTTGAGGAGTGGGGGGGCTGTTGGTTGTTGGCTTGCTTTGTTTCTTTCTTTTTGTTTGTTTGGTTTTGTTTTTGGTGGGTTGTGGTTTTTTTTCGTTTGTTTGTTTGGTTTGGTTTTTTTTTTTTTTTTTATTTTGGGCTTGTTTTTTTTTTTTTTTTTTTTTTTTTTTTTTGGGGTTTTTTTTTTTTTTTTTTTTTTTTGGTTTTTTTTTTTTTTTTTTTCCTGGTAAATGTACCTTTCAATTCTTTTGTATTTCTGTGGAAAAAAATAAAAAAAACAAACAAGGGATATTAAAAAAAAAAAAGAACAAAACAGCACGTGTCATTTTTAGTTCTAATATCAGTTTTGACGTTCCAAGATCATCTTCTGTAAGGCACATTCCCTAGTCACAGTAATGCTTTCCTTATTCCTCATTCATACACAGTTTCATCGATTTCTGTAGGTTTATCTTTGTAAAGTAAGTGTCAAAAGTAATTACTGTGTGAATGAGGACTGGTTGTTTTCACCTACTGCAAATTTAATAATGATCCATATCACGATCTATGGTATAATATTTATTAATTGTTTTTAATGCAATTCACTCTTTTGCAGAAACTTTTTTGCAGTGACCTTGTAAATAATGACTTCTGCCCATACGAAAATGAAAAAAAAAAAAAAGAACTTGACTGCTTAGAAAAAAAAAGCCTCAACAGTATTTACCTTTTAAAAAATTTTGGTTATTTGATTAAAAGATAAAGAAATAGATTATTTTTCCCGGAAAATAAATATGTCACCTTCAATTTGAGACCTTAAAGATATGTTTTTACAGTTTAAAATCTTTTGTACTATTTAAAATCTTGAAATACCAATATCTACTTTAGCTCCACTGTTCATTCAATGCTTTTAATATTTTCTGGATTTTTAAATCTATTAAACAATGTGGAACTATATCTAAAGATCCTCAGTAAAACAATAATCCTTATTCTAAGAGAAAATAATTAAAGCACATATTGAATCAGGGGAGTTATTTCTGTCTATGAAAAACATAAAGTGGGATTTTGTACTGAAAGGGTTACGTTTCTTGTGAAATAGAATGTAGCAGTTTCTTGTGCGCCTCTGTGCTGCAAATGAGCAACAAACTGAAGAAAAAAAAACATTTTATGGACTGATAAATAATTAGAAAAGGCAACCAATGACGCCTAGTCACAGGAAGTGTAAACCATTCTTCTCAAAATGAAAATCACATGGCAGGTCGCATCCAAATTGCATTTCAACGCCTGAGAAACAAAACCTTAAAATAAAGTTTATTATGTCAATGTATATACGGTTTTACTATGTGTTGCACGAACAGGATGATGATTAAAGCTATAATTCATACGCAAACTAAAAGAAGAAAGATATATTTCCTGCAAATGCGGCAGAATTTCAACCCATGCTCTCACGCTGAAAGACCAGTAGCCTTCCTGGGCTGATGAACAGGGTAGAACAGCAAAGACAGCTTGTGGCTCTTGGTCTGCTTGCATTTCATGAACAATAACAGCATGCACGTTATTGGGACTATGACATGAGTTAAAAATATAATCAATGTCATGGGGAAGCCTTGTAATCAGGCTGCTGGGCTTAGTCCTCAGTAAGCACTTTGGCCCTTGCATTTCTATCTTTTGCTCTAAACAATTCCCAGGGATATATTTCTTGTGTACTTCTCTAAAGTACAGAATATGTTTTTCTTCAAGTATTTGTTACATTTTGCTTGCAGTAAATAGCTAACTAGGATTTCAGTACATGAGGCCATCAGGCTTCAGAACAAAAGAAAATATCTTGGAAGGGAAATTTTAGGAAGTTAAATGTATCCATGTGTTGCATTAAAGGGGGAAAATAAACCCCCTCGCTTTATTAGAGGGGCGGGGAATGGCTCCTATATGCAACTACCAGTCTGGGCGCGTTCGCCGTTTCAAACCTTACTGATCCAGATTCACCAATAGTGCACCACACTGCCAGTCCAATCTTGCTCATGAGCTCTCACAGCTACATTGAGAAATGAGGTCTTATTCAGTGCAAAAACTATGATCGGCTACTGAAACAGAGCAGCTCATTGATTGTGATTGGCTACCGAAACAGTGCAGTTTATTGATGCAACAGGTATAGGTTCTTATGGTTTGCCTGTGATAAACACTGTCTGCAAAAGCATGTGTGAATAATAGTTATATGGATAAAAGTGCTTGATAAAGTTAACACAGCATAGGTCTAAAATGTAAAAGTAACAGTAAAAAGTTACTCTATAGAGACTAAGTTTTCCCAGGGAAGCACTGGTTACAGTGCAAGTCTTACCCACAGATGTCCCTGTGGGTGGGAAGAAAGGTCCAGCCCGTCAACCGATCCTAGGAGTCTGTTGATGTTGTCCTTCTCAACTTGTCCAGCATGTTATCTTCCCCAATATTCCCCCCTCTCCTGGGTCATTTTATACTATTTTTTACCTTCAAAGTGGAGCTTGAGTGACTAGTCATACATGCCTTTATTATTATTGGTGCAAATCTCTCTTGCTTCTCTTTTAAAGGTATATGACACCAAAAATTCAGAGCACGTGCTCAGTGGGGGGGTGGTCTCTTTTTTTGGGGGGTTGCATTGAAGATGGGAGTATATTTTAGTATGTAAATGCATTATAATGACATTATAATGAAGCCAAGTTCACACAGAGTACAGCATTCTTTCAAAAGATGACAGATTACCAATTCAGGGTAGTGTGCATACAGCTTATAAATTTCTTGTACCATGTAGTTCCTGTTTCTTGTCAATGTTAGGACAAATTATGGCTGCAAGTTCTTCACCCCTCTCCATCATCCGTCTGTGTACACATGGGAACCGCTGTGAAGTGCACATTCCAGCATCTACATCCTGCTTTGAGAGGAGAGGCCCTGAAAGTCCATTTTTCCCTTATGTGTGGACAATGCTGCATTTCAAATATAAATTTAATTCCTAATTACTCCACACCATGTGGGATAAAAAAAAAAAAAAAAAAAAAAAAGTCCACAGAGCAAACCATAAGTGTTTCTTGACTTCAGCTGGTTTTAAACCAAACATTTTCTTTGCAGATATCAGTTCAGACTCCACTGCATTTCAACTGATAAAGCAGCACAGTATCAACATCACGCTGTTGTCAAGGGGTTTTACAATTCTTCCTAGCTTTCAGACTCAATCTTCTGTTCCCTGAACACTGGCAAAGATTAAGGCTAATTAAAGGAAAGTCAGTTTACCTCAGTATGATTAACATAAATATTAAGTTATAAAAATAATAAACATAACCAAGAAAATATGGTTTAAAAAACACTTCCATGTTAGTCCAACATTGCAAAATTAAGTCTTGTGTGTCCTGTAAGAAAATTGATGAATTCTATAGGACTAAAACATTCTAACCACTGTATGTGAGGTGCTGAACTAAATAGCTAGTTTGACTGGTAAAAGAAAACATGCAGAACTTTTTTCTTTCACATTCATTAATTTACAGTTTAGATTATCCAAGTTATTAAAAAGCAAACAAATAAAAAATAACAACAAACAAAACCAAATTGTGGTGTCACATAAAGTGCTGAGAAATAAAATGCCCTGTAATTCACCTTTAAAACCAGGCTGTTCTCGCTGCTAAAGTAGTTCTTGAACTGTCTCTTGTGGCTTAATGCCTTCCTGTGTAGGAAGTGAAGAGTAAATGGTGATTAAAGGTGACTGAAAGGTTTTTCAGTTCATCGTTTTCCTCAGGAAAAAGTTATCACAGATAACACGTTCAGTCCCAGGCTGACAGTCATGCAGAAGCTGGAACAGATGATCATTTCTAAAATCAATAAAAGTAGAAATGTAGGCATTGACTAGACTCATATTGCAAGTTTGGCTTGCATTTCCTTTGGTGCTTCCAGTTGATTTATTTTCAGGTAATGATACTGTATTGTCTGCAGTTCTCCTGAGCAATTTCACCATATCTCATCAATCAATCTGTCAATGATTTTAGTAATTCTACATATTTTTCATACACTTGTCCTTCACAGCATAGTTGACAGAACATTCATTCTCTTCCATTAAAATCTAAGGGCATCATTAGGATCACTTCTGAAATCCTTCAAAATATTTACTTTCAGATAATGAGTATTAAATGTTGGCAGACATTCAATATATAATAAAAATTCTGGGCTGTGGAAAGAATGCAGAGAGATTAATGTATTTTAGAGGATGATTCCTGTGAGCAACATTCATTTTGTCAGCTTCTAATGAAAAAACACAGAGATTAAATTGTTCTGTATAGACTTAAACAATTTGATTAAAGTCATATTTTAAAATAAATTGCCTCTGCT
The DNA here is from genome assembly GCA_032466535.1 of Forpus xanthops. Lineage (NCBI taxonomy): Eukaryota > Metazoa > Chordata > Aves > Psittaciformes > Psittacidae > Forpus > Forpus xanthops. Next base: position 7,932 of record JASSUY010041795.1, read on the forward strand.
TGAGTCAAAATCATGGTTCTCTTTGAAACACAGTAAGGAATTATGTGTTGTTTTTTTTTTCCAAACTAGTATTTGTAACTAAAGTTGAAGTCAACTTTTGAGTGCATAATTTGTTTATATCTTTCTTTGAGGGGAAAACTGTGCTAGTTTAGGCACAGTGCCAAAGTTAATGGCTTCTTGGCTGCAACTGGTTCACATTCAAGCAAGCAAAAAGCTTGCACTTGTTCCTAACCAGTCTGCATAGCTGAGTCAATATTTCCCAGAAATAAGCTCTATGTACAACATCTTTTTCATGAATTATGAACTCTGGCTTGCAGCCCTAATGAATGCAGCCACAGTAGAGTAGAAGTGCTTTTGTTTCTGCTCATGCAGTTGCAGAAGCTATACTTTCCCTTCAGAAATAGCATTGGAGCAATGCTGAGAGACACACAGCAAAAGATTCTTTTTTTTTCAAAAGCATGTATTTCAGATTAAAAGGACCCAGAAAGTTAAAGACGTAAGAAAATAATAAACAATGAAGAAAATTTTAACTTGAGATTGATCTCATGTCATATGAGCCCAGTGATCTAATTTTGATTTGTTGGGTTTTTTTAATTAAATTTGATCTATTTATGACATTCTCCACCTGAATCTTCTGATTCTGGAAATGAAATGGTAACTACCTTTTTTTCTCAAAATTGTAATTGAGTGGGACAGCGAGATACTGTAGGAGTTTTTGCTACTTTTTTTTTAACCTATCAGTTTACCAGTCTTCTTGCCAGACAGCTTAGGAAAAAAAAGGCATTCAGGTAGGCCAGAGACCAAACTAGTCCAGAAAGTTAAAAAATAGGTCTCTGTATTTGCTTTCTGGGACATGACTAAACCCCTGAAAACAAAACACATTTTCTAGAGAGGTTGTCCTTATCAGTCTTTTTTTCAGTGACCAAATAAGTCTTCCCTTGCAAAATATGGACTTGATGGTGAAAAAGAACCAGTATTTTATAGAAAAAAAAATGAGGGAAAATCAATTTAATTTCACCTTAAAGATTTTTTTTTCTATTAATACAATCTAGAAAATATAATATGTTATAAAGAAAAATGAGTTTTTAAATGATCAGCTCAAAATCTAAATGTTAGAACTCACAGGGAAACACAACCATTAGTAAGAAGTTTTACTTACCAAGCTAATTGCATTTTAAAATTCTTCTTCGAGGACCTGATGACAGGTAGGGCAGTTTTCAATTTTATTGGTCTATAATAATGCACCAACATCACGTATCACACAGGGCCTGGTAAAATTGATCTAAAATTTCTGAATTAATTTTTGCCTCTTGAAACTCAAATAAATTCAATTAATGAACAACATTTCATTAGAGAGAGAAATTCAGTAACATAGATTAACTGGGTAACACCAAATATCTAGGGATTTTTTTTCCTCAAGTTTTACTATTTGCAGCTCTGTTCTCTGGCTTTTTCATGAAACAACTGCTGCACCAGCTAGTTGCTTCTGATGTCAAGTAAAAAAGCTTGCATGTGGGAGATTCTTACCTACTGATCCTGTTTGAAAGTAAACAATACTTCAGAAAACCATCTCTCAGACTTGACTGTAAGCAAATATTGCTTCTTGCTTATAATTATAACATATGGAAAAATGGTATATTTCTAAATTACCTGTAAAAGAAATACTTATTAGAAGGTGCAGAACAGTCGCTCTGTGAGCTCAGATGACCATATCTAATTTCTTTTTCAAGATGAAGAAACTTTCACTTTCCCCACTGAGTTTTGAGTTTCCCCTCATTTATTTTTGTTAACGTCATATCCCTCTCCAGTTCAATTAATGGATGCAGCATTTAGTATCTTATAATTTCAATTTTAGAACAGCCTGCATATATGAATTAGAAAGCTGTAGAGGAGAGATCCCTAATAAAATCTGTGTTGGTTATCTGTCTTGAGAGATGCAAACGCTTCTGAAATTTTGAAAATTTTGAAGGCACACAATCTGTGTTTCAAAGACCATTAAAATTTTTATCTTATAGAATATTGTGTCTATCACTCATATTTAAAAGCAAGTTCTTATGATCATGTGAATCCTTGGGAATCAACATTCTGAAAAGCACTGAAAACATTGACTGTGACTGTCAGAACACACCAGAAAACTAAAAATATCTTATTAGAGCAAGTTGGTAGAGCATGTTGGTAGAGGAGTGACATTAGCAAGAAATGACATGAGAGGAGAGGGTTCCTGTGCTTTGGAGATGAGCGCTAAACAAAATGTAACATGTTCTAAACTCAGAAACACGAACAGCTATTTTAAAGGAACAAAGCAATACTAAAGGAGTAGAGGAGAAATCGGCAGTACCTGCCAAGCTTGGAAGTGTTTATTGACAGGGGCGGGGAGAAATGAGATGCCTAAGTCTCATTGATGAGTGTGCGATCACCCAATCAGTCACAAACCAGGAAACTGACAAGTTGTTTTAAAAACTAAGAGAAAAAATATCAGGACTGAAAGGTGTCAGGACTAAGAAGCATTTGAAAGGCTATTCAATTTTCATAGTTCCTTTCTTTCTAAAGCTAATCTCACTTAAAAAAAAAAAAAAAAAATAAAACCCACAAAAAAAAACCAACACAAACAAAAAAAAAAAAAAACAAAACAAAAAAAACAAAAAACCTTAACAAAACTGCAGAAGAGAATTCTTTTTCTAAATAACTTAAATTTGGCACTTGCAACACACACTGAGTACATGTGACTCTATATGGGAATTATTCACCATATTCCACTTGTATAAGCCAATATTTTGTTCGGTTACAGGGTAACAGCTAATACAGACCTGTCTTTTTATAATTACTCGCTAGTTCATGTTGTATTTCGTCATAAGAAAAATTTTATGACCTTGTACCATTTTCAGGTAAGGTATTAAAAAGAAAAGCTAACTTGTTTTGAGACATTCAGCAGAGATATATAACAATATATAGTTAGCAGGTGGTGCCAGAATAATAAAGTTGTATGTTCACAAGTATTTAGTGAACATGAGAGCTTTACCTTGTTCCTGAAATATTTGATCTAATATATTCACCAGTAGATGCACTTTATGTTGATTATCCCTTCCTTAATAGTAGCCAGGCTGTAGGTTTTTTTGACATGGTTGGCACTACACTGGCATAATGAATTGCATATTTTTCCCTGAGAAAAATTTCACATAAAATATTTATTTTTACAGTTATTTTATGTGTAACTTTTTTATAGATGAGAATATTTATACATATATATTCTATACTTTTAATTTCCTTTGTAAGTTATTTTGAGCAACAAATAAGGAAAAGACTGAAAAATGAGTAACATGAATAAGTATTGTCAACATTTAAATGTTTTCACAAAAAAAACTACTGTTTTTCAGGGATTCATTAAACATTTATAGATACCTTTCAGAAATTAATTTAACATTTGCCAGTTGTAAGACATAGATTTGGAAATGCTTCTTAAAGTGGTACAAGACTAAATACTATTTGATTGCTTCCCATGATTACTCCACAAGATCTTCTCTGTGAATATTTTAACCTCTTTTTTATGTTCAGTGAATTCCTTCCAGAGGCTCTTCTCTCATGCAATTCCACTGCCAATATTGAACAATGAAGATGTAAAAAAGGATTGTAAATGGTGTCCGTCTCTTAAAGTAGTATAGCCTAGTATTTCCTCACTGAAGCAAACATATTTCCATCTGCTGAGAAGGTGGTACAGTTTTCTGTTTGAACATTACCAGCTCAACAGCTGGCAATGACTAAATATAAAACCTGAGGTGTTCATTTACTCTTCATCCCTAGTTTCTGTAATAACTACACAAAGCACTGTAGGACATTGATGACTAGTAAAATAAGATGTAGAATTCTTCAAATGCTTATAAAGCCCTAAAAACACCTTAAAAATTGCTTGAATGCCGGGAAGTCTTTTCATTAACTCTCTTCTCAGAAAAGTAGTTATTTTCACCACTGCTCTGCATCCTGAGTTTGGCAAGAATCTGTTTGATTTTCTTGCTAGTAGCTGGTGTAGTGCTGTGATTTAGCTTTAGTCTAAGATTAATGCTGATAACACACCAATGTTTAAGTTGTTGCTAAGAAGCACTTACGATGATCAAGGACTTTTCTGCCTCATGCTGTGTCAGTGAGGAGAGGCCCAAGAAGCCATGAGGAAGCAGATACAGGACACCTAAAACAAGCTGTCCAAAGGGGTATTCAATACCACAGCGTGTCATGCCCAGTATATATAAACTGGGGGGAGTCACCAGGAAGGGACTGATCACTTTTGGGTGAGGCTGGATATTGGTCAGCAGATGGTGAGGAATTTTATTGCACAGCACTGGGGTAACTTTGAGGTGAAAATTCCCCTTTTAGTTTTATATATCTTGCCTTGTTATTTCCCTTTTAAATATTATTAGTAGTGATATATTGTACTGCAATTATTAAAAGGTTCTTATCTCAGCCAGTGGGTTTTTCTTCTGATTCTCTTCCCATGCCACTTGTGAAGGAGCAAGAAGTGAACAAGCAGCTTCCAGCTCAGATTAAACCACGACATTCTGAAAATGGAGAACAGCATTATTGCTGGAAGATTAGTTGTTACAATCAATCCTTGTATGATTTTTCATTCCTGAGGCTAATTATGACCTTCAAATAATTGTGATATTTCACAAGGTATACTGTGATACTATATATTCATTTAATACTATGTGTGAAATATATTATGGAAAATAATGCCTTTAGTTTATTTTTTTTATTATGTCCTTGGATTTCTGTCATAGTTCTAGTAGGTTAGAATACTTATCATATCTAGATATCAGATTTTGACAATCTTTCTTACACTTTTTTTGTATTTTATATGAAAGGTGATCACACCTGCTTAACCGGGCTACTAACGGACAGATGTTAGTCTTCAGTCAGGTGTCAGTCTCTGACTCCAGTGTAATGAGACTACATGACTCTAAATCATAACTCAATGTGATGTGATCTGATCCTGAACTTGCTGCAGAGAGATTCTTCTCTCCTTTGTGTTTACTAACAAAGAATTTTTTCCACTTCTCTTCTTGATTTCTGTGTGATGTACTTCTTTTATTGACAATAAAAACAGTATGACATACCTCAGCAACTATAATAGGTTCTATATTAGATGTTCTATGAAGTAAGATAACACAGTGTTCCAGGCAACCTCATAGCAACATTTGGAAATACTTCCAGTGGTCACATGTACACTCCCTCGGAATTACAGACAATACACAAAACTTGGTGATTGAAGTGCCACCCAGTTGTCTTTCGAAATCTCTAAAAAAAGCATTCTTTATAGGTGCATAGTGTTCCCTTCAAATTGACAGGTAGTATTTATGTTGAAAAGGTGAAAATACTATTTTTGTGTCATTTGAAATAAAAATGTAAGAAAACTGTGAGTTCAAAGCCATTTAACTTTCAACATATGTGGGGTTCACACAACATCCTGCAACTGAGAGGGGTCTGATTCAAATGCTCCAAAACTCAGTAAAGTAATATACTTTCTATAAACACAAATAAGAAGTGTGCTATTAAGAAACATGAATATAAACATTCACTCTGTTTATCTCATAGGAGATTGGCAGCAAATGAATAGTGGTTTTTCACAACTTGATCTGCACACAGTAACTGTGGAGTTAGAGAATCAGATAGTACACTACATGTCTGTTACTACAGCTGTCAGAATAGTTAATGCTTAAGAATAATGTTTTATGGGTAGCAAAACAGTAGTAAGAAAAGAATTAATATATCACTTGCTGAGAATTCTGTGGACAGGTATTGATCTCATGTTTCTGTTTCTGGCATGTGCAGAGCTGGTATATATTTTAACTCTAGACAAAAATAAATCATCTACTTGGGTTGTGTTTATTTAAACACTCCTATGGCACAGAGTTTGCAATATCTGAGGATTGTAAACATTGTAAATTGATCTAGAATGCAACCTGCCTACGAAGACTAGCAAAGGTCCAAATATATTAGTCCTTTCATGGCTGTTTTCTTTAGTACTTGCTTATTGGTGTATGAGCACCATTTAAAAAAATAAATGAAACTTATAAGACAATATAATAAACATCATTTTTAGCCAACTGAAATGTTGGAGAATGTAACATTTCATCATTTATCCTACTCTTTATTCTTGGTCACTAAATAGAAGTTTCTCATAGGTACTACTTTCTTCATCTTGCTGAACTGCTGATACCTTCCGTAGAGTTAATAGGTGTTTGTTTGCAATGTTTACTGTAAACATTTTATGTGTTTATATGGGGAGCGAGGAGTACAATTTTTACACTGAGCTTTTGTTATGGGTGCAAACTACAGATAATGCATGCTCTTAAATAGTCTCATCTATGAACTAATTAACTATCTTTTTAAACTGGATTCTGAAAGTAAAAATGAGGTAAGAGAAAGTTAATAAAAGGACATAGGAAAAACTATTTTTGAACAGTTTCCAAACTGCTGGGACCTTTACCCAACCCAGCTGGAAACTTTGTTGCTGTTTGGATGTGCTGACTCCTAATAGGACCAATGGTTTTTGTATTGAAAATACTACAAGAAACTGTCTAACACTATGAAATCTCAGTTTCTTTTGATCTGAGGACTCTGTGAAGGAGACAACACTAAACTCACAGGATTAAGTTAGAGTATTATGAAATCAACCTGGGTTTTAAACATAGCTATCAAATGGGGTTTTATCACAGAATCACAGGTGTGTGAAAAGGTCCACAGCATTGTGAGATTAATGCACAGGGTTAAACTGAATATCAAGATACTGGAATTAGGATGTGAAGGATAATGTTTCTATATAAATTCTTGTTGAACCAAAAAGATTTTATGACAATCCATTTCTCTGAGTGCCAAGTCAGTTCAAATGTAAATGATGATATTAGAATCAGGTAGAAAATCAAGTCTAAATTTCTTTTTCAAGTGGATGATAAATTAAATGAGGACTCTTTAAAATCTGGCATTCCAATAAGCAGCAATTAATTAACAAAAAAAGACAAAAAAAAACACCACAAAGTTATTACATTCTAGAATACCTTTAAAGTGTTCTAATGATATTTAAATGCTCACAGTATAAATATGTCACGATAGACAGCTGAGCAAAAAGATCAGTGAATACTGTCCTACATGACATCTTTGTCTCTAAGTTGTTGAGACATCAATTTGATAGGTGGATCACTTGGTGGATAAAGAACTGGCTGGATGGTCGCATGTAAAGAGTTGTGGTCAATCACTCAATATCCAGCTGGAGATCAGCAAAGAGTGATGCCCCTCAGGGATCAGTGTTGGGACCAATCTTGCTCAACATCAATCTTGTTCAACATCTTTGTTGGTGACATGGACAATGGGATTGAGCGTGCCCTCAGCAAGTTTGCCGATGACACCAAGCTGTGTGGTTTGGTTGATATGCTGGAGGGAAGGAATGCCATCCAGAGAAACTGCGACGTGTTTGTGTGGTGGACTGATGCCAACCTGGTGAAATTTAACCATGACAAGTACAAAGTCCCACACCTGGGTCGGAGCAATCTCAGGCACAGCTACAGGTTGGGCAGAGAAGAGATTGAGAGCACCCCTGCAGAGAAGGACTTGGGGGTGTTGGTCGATGAAAAAATAAACATGGGCCAGCTTCAGTGTGTGCTCGCAGCCCAGAAAGCCAACCGTATTCTGAGCTGCATCAAAAGGAGTGTGTCTGGCAGGTTGAGAGAGATGATCCTGCCCCTCTACTCTGCTCTCATGGGACCTCACTTGGAGTACTGTGTACACTACTGGTGTCCTCAACATAAAATGGACATGGAACTGTTGGAACAAGTCCAGAGGAGAGTCACGAGGATGGTCAGGGGACTGGAGTACCTGCCATATGAAGATAGGATGAGAAAGTTGGGGCTGTTCAGGCTGGAGAAGAGAAGGCTGTGCAGAGACCTTGTAGCAGCCTTCCAGTATCTGAAAGAGGGGCTATAAGGATGCTGGGGATGGACTCTTCATGAGGGACTGTAGTGAGAGGAGAAGGGGTAATGGATTCAACCTTAAACAGGGAAAGTTTAAATTGGATATAAGGAAGAAATTCTTTACTGTAAGGGTGGTGAGGCACTGGAATGCCCAGGGAAGTTGTGAATGCTCCATCTCTGGCGGTGTTCAAGGCTGGGTTCGACAGAGCCTTAGGTGTCATGGTTTTGTGTGAGGTGTCCCTGCCCATGGCAGGGGGTTTGGAACTAGATGATCTTAAGGTCCTTCCCAATCCTTACTATTCTGTGATTCTATGATTAATGTGAATTATGTTATGTTGTACATTATTTTATTTATTTCACTACATTAAATATAAAATTATTATTAAATACATGAAAAAATATAAAGGTGTAGCTTGTGATCTAAATTGACCATAAGTTGCGACTGGTTGTTGCAAATATGGGTTTATAACCCATATTTCCAAGAAGAAATACAAAAATCCATAATAAACATAATTTACTTGCACTTTGTGTGTAAACTTTTCACTATTTATTGCTCTAGGGGGATCCATACTTGTTAAAATGCGAACAAGAACCCATGATTATGATCTGTGCAAATGAATAATAATATATTATTCAAATAAATCTTAGATCTGGTTTTCTTCATTCAAATATTTGTGCATCTCCTGCTGCTATAGGTAATTGTATTTAACTTTCAAGAAGAAAATTTTTTTTTTTTTGTATGTTATTAGTGAGTTTATGTTTTACTATATATACACTAAACACTCAACAAATTTCTGAGAATATTAGTCTCAGGAGACACGTTAAGTGTGAGGCTTAAACAGATCATTAACCTTATCTATTCGCCAACTATTTAATTCAGTCATTAGCTGAATTATTTTCTGTTTGTATTAGTGTCAACCACATAAAAAGTGAAATTGAAATCAGTTTTTTTTTTTTTTTTTTTGATGTGTAGCAAATACAAATTCTATTTGCTGTAAACAGCTGCAAAACTTGGCTATTGAGAAACCTGATTGCTATATGAAAAACCTCATTTGATTCACTATAAAAAAGAGAAAAGACACAAGAATACTGAGTTGTATTCAGCCTTTGAATAGACTAAATTTGGCTTTTCTAATCTATCAATCATAAATCTAACTCAATGACATTTTCTAACCATCAAAGCATTGCATGTGGCTGTGTCAGAATAAGCATAATTATAAAAATCATTTAAATGACAAAAAGAAAAAATATAAAAAGCAGATAAAAACATAAGAAATGAAAAAATAGCATTACTATTTCTAAGTTTCTAAGCCAAATCTCAAGCATCTTTATTTGACCTGAATTTTGCTGTGATGTTCTGCATTTCAGAGATGCTTAGATTTCCTCTCTAAAGATTTTTCTAAGCAATCAAATTCTTTATCTGCTTCAAACTTCTTCAAATAATTTTAACTCTTTAATTTCACAAACTTTTCTGCAACATAGAAAATTTCAGCAACTATTTTTCTTATATCATTACTTTAAACATCACATTTAAAATCAGCCATTTTAGCTTCTTACTGTGCATCAAAGTCTAGGGTAAACAGTCAAGACTACACATGAAATCCATGCTGAGCATGGTGACAAAACCAGAAACAAAGATAATAGAAACTGAAAGTTTAACAAAACTGAATATTGTTTCTGAAAACAAACACAGATAACATATTTTGTCTGCAGCTTTCCCAGCTACCTATTTGAGCATCAAATTGTGATGGTGTCTTCTTAATATATGAGCTAGCAGCTACAAATTGTTGATGCATTTTGCACATTTATTGACAGATAGGTTTCAATGGTCTCTTAGAGAATCTATGTTTGTGATTCTCCATTTTTTATAGATGGGCATATTCTCAGTAATGACAGGACCCTGTCATTTTCCATACAGAGGTTGATAAGTTCTTCTTTGTAGAACTTTAGCAATTTCTTCAAGTGCTATAAATCCTCACATTATGCACCAGAACACCTTGGCTTATTATTCCTGATAAATTATTTAGTTAGTATCATTAAGAAGTCAACTGATGCTTAAGAGTGAATAGTTTCAAGGGAGTCATATGCTTTTTGCCTTAGTGGGCCTGATGTTATTCTCAATGAGTTGGACTCCAAACCTTGAAAAAAGTAAGCTTCCTCATATAAGGAGAACGTTTAAAGGGAGGAAATTTTTAATTTTTAATGAAAATTAAAGTCACACTGCTGTGTGCAGGCTGCTTCAGCAAAATTAAAACTATTTTGAAAAAGGGAAAGAGAAAAGGTGCCTGGCAGCTTTGGAGGTTTGTCTCCATAAAACCATTTTTTCAACTATTTCCTTCCTGATGTCATTATTGTTACTACTGCAGCAAATTCAGTACTGAAAAAAGGTAGCTCTTACTTCCACAAAGTGAAATTTACCTTGGTAAATTATTTGAAGAGCTTGTTGAGCTTACCGAGCTTGAATGATTCAGTAATGTATTTTACAATAGAGATTGAAATCAGAAAATCAGAGCTTAGTGCAGTGTTTCAAAAAAAATGTAAGCTGTTCTGAATAAGCCATGGCTATTTCAACTTAACCACACCAGTGTGCCAGGAATGTAAATGCTCTGATTTACGCTTGCCACTAGTGACTTAAAATGTGCTCCTAATAACAGAATCATTTGGGGAAAAGAAATAAAAAAATGGCTATTTATGATTTATCACAGATTCATAACTGAAAAAAAAATACTTTAAAATTGGTAATTATTTAAAAAAAATATTCATGTACATCTAATATTTCCATTTAATCCAGCTTCATAAAGCACTTGCACATAAAAACAGAGAAATGTCAGTATATAAAACGTAGCTGGCCTCCTGACAAGCTGTGAGTATAGATTTAATGTTACTGCATTCTAGGTTTATTTCTCATTCCATACTATGTCAGCATAACCTGTAAATAAAGAATAGGCTTTGGCCTTTGCAAAATGTTTTTCTGTGTCTTGTTGAAGCTCTAAGGCAAGCAGTTCAGCAGCAGCTACTGGGAAAGAAACATTATTATGGTTTGCTCATACTTTCTTGCCTAAGGAGTGCAAAAGCCTCTCAGACTGATGTCAACAGGATAGCTTTTAAGGTAATTGAAAAGTATAGCAAATCTGCTTTAGATTCCTATCACTGCAAACAAAGGGAAAAACTGCATTTAACCAAGCCTTTGTAGTGTTTATGCATGATGTGCTCTAAGTGTCATGGCAGGCCCTAGATGAAAAGTAAAGAGAAAGGTAAACAACAAGGAATCCTTAGAAACACTGAAAAAAAAAAAAAGTACAAAAAAGCATTACCTGCAGTACCATGACAATGTGTTGTCAGAATGAAGACTTTAGTGTCTCCAGTTTGTCATATTCAGAAGTGCTCAGGTGGCCTTGATGAAGTTATTGTCATAGAATCAGAGAATCATAGAATAGTTAGGGTTGGAAAGGACCTCAAGATCATCTAGTTCCAACCTCCCTGCTATAGTCAGGGTCACTTCCCACTAAACCATGCCAACCAAGACTGTGTCCAACACGGCCTTGAACACTGCCAGCAACGGAGCATTCACAACTTCCCTGGGCAACCTAGATTGTTATTGAAACAGACCTCAGTGAAGTTACCCATATGACTCAAATATCTTACTAATATCAATCAGCTTGAGAAAGTTGTCAATCTCAGTTTTTTTGGGGGGAACTTGGGACTGCTGATATATGATTTCTGAGTTAGTTTTTTTTCGTGTGCAACAGACATTTGAATGACAATAATTTAATCATTTGGCCTGTGTAACTGTTGAGGTACAGCATATCTCTGTCTAAAATTGTCTTGTGGGTAAATATCCTTTCATGTCTCTTTGAAGGTCACATACTGCAGCAAGACATCCAAGAGGGTTTTGGTAAAATTGAACCTGGCATGCAAAGCCTGTTAATCATTTTCTGGAGATTTATCTGTCCCCCTTTCTCTCCTGTTTTATATAATTGAAATTATGAATGTGAAACTAAATATTGTCATTTGAAATATTCCTTTTACAACCTTCCAACTTTAAAGCTACTCCATTCTTCTCCTAAAATTTGATGTGAAAAAGTTAATTTTACTAGATCATAATTTAATTTTTTTAACTGCAAACAAAACTGCTTCTCTAGTTGTAGGTATATTTACCAGTTAATTCCTGTGTGATTCTTTTGTAAGCAGGAATTTAACTTCTATATACTTTTATGAACTTTTTATGGATACACATGGTCAGTTACCTCAGCAGCACTCCAACTGTGTGACTTAGCCTACTAAATCAAATATCTATAAACCAACAACTTGCATGGTCTTTGTGACATGAATCTTTGTATCTACTGGTTTACATATTTCTTTAATGTGAGGCATATGTGCCAATAATTTCACTTTTCCTTTTATTGTCATCAGCAAAAATAAGTATTTTTCCCATAAAATTTTAAATACACACTGCATAACTTGATTGCCTTATTTCTCACATTCTGGTGCAGTGAATGCACTATATCTGAATCCTAAGTGAAAAGTAATGTTTCAGTAATTCATGGAGAAACATGATACCTACTAGGTCTATTCAAACAGCTGAAAATATAATGCGGCACTTCTAGACATCATTATGTAGCATTTTTAGGATTTTGCATTTGCTAACACAAGAATGTTAGAAAAAAAAAAATCTAAACTGCAAACATAATTCTGATGATTTCAGATGCAAATACATTACCATAAATAGAATTATGCATATGGGTCACACACACATGACAACAGAAATGCACATGTACAATAGTGAATGAAAAATATTGACTCATACATATGTCCCTGACTATTTTTAAAATCTTAAAAATTGACAGGGAAAACATGGATGGCTAAAAAGGATTTGCTTTCTCCTCCCAAGACACAGTAGATAATATCTACTATCCACATTTTATTTGAGCTACTGATGGCTACAATACAAAGTATGAATTGCTGCTGTTATCTTTCTAAAGGAAAAAAAGATTGCCTTCTGGCTTGGTTATACACTGTACTCAAGGCAACAAGCAATGGGCTATGACACAGATTGATAAAGAACATACTATTGAGCTCACTAATTGTCCTACAGTGAAGAGTGCTTTATGCAACACAGAAGGATTTATATAGCAATGAGCTTTGAAATACTGCTTTTGTGTGTCTGTGGATACTCTCTTTTTTTTTTTTTAAAAAAAAAACACCTAAGTGTAGAGGTGATATTTCTCATTTTGTGCGGTTATTCACAGCACCTAAGGCAATTGGAAATGCACTTTCTTGCTTTTATCAAATTGAGGAGTAGTTTTGTCAAGGTAAAACATATATTATTCCCTCACCAGCAGTTTTACACATGCCTTGTTAACAACCAGGTTTTATAGATCTTGCTAGCAATTCAGTCTCCTTAGAAAGTCCTCAGAGTCAGTGAAAAAGTAATTTAGGAAAAAAAAAGCCTTACAAGCTGTTGTAAGGTTTTCTTCATGTACACGAACAAAGCTAAACAAAAAGATATAAGAACATCTACAATAAATTTATATCTATATAAGTTCATAAAATAAAATGATAAATAATGATAATGTCATTAGGACTGCATAGTAAATATGATGCATGAAATATAAAACATTTAAAAAATTCTTTCTGAATTTGCAAATAGCTCTCCACAGTACCTCTTTCCAAAATATTATTTACAGACTCAAAGGATACTTTTGCCAAAAAACAGGGAGAATATTCACAGCTGTGTAATGTTACATGTGTAAAATTATTATAGATTGCAGTCCTTGCATACTGATGGCAGTTAGCTGAATTCTAGCATGCTACTCATCAGTCAGCAAGGCTTGGATGCTTGCCACAGTGCCTAAATAAATTAATTTTAAATGGAATTTGAATGTTGTGTTTATTAAAAATTTTTTTACAGGTTTCACCAATCTTTGTACCTTTACAGTAGCTCAGCAGTAGAGGCAACAATATGAAGACACTACTTGTTAATGACTAGGTAATCTATTCAGGAAAATGAACAGAAGAATATGAGTTTCTAGAGAAAAAGAAAAACTCCCCAGCACAAAGCACATTTACGTGGTGCACATATTTGTCCAGTTCTTGGACGATGAGGACCATTGAAAATGATGGGTAATGATGATGAATCTGAGTCAAAAGGACACCAAATTCCATTTATTACAGGGCTCATGGACCTAGCTGGAACTAATTTTGTTCTAAATATATTGAATTATGTCTTCAACACAGGTTGTCCTGTGTTTGTGGAGGAAGCTATGGTTTGATCTTATGTTAAATTGAGATGTTTATAGGTGTTGTATACAGGATTAGAAGCCAAGGACTTCTATGAGGAATTAAAAATTATGTAATCTTTTCATTTGGTGCTGATTGAACAGTAGTCTCAGCCTTCAGAAACTTGAAAAGCACTGTGAACAAAGATGAATTTCACTCAGAAACCATGGGCTCAGCTATCTTGGGCAAAATGAAGCATCACAGAAAGTTTGTAGGAGTGCGCAGAAGAATAATTAATGTTGTCACTCTGCATTATTATTATTCAGACAGTATAAATTTGTAAAATTGTCTTTTTGGAAATGGAGACTACTGTTAGCATTCTGAAAACTGTACATTAGCCAGCAAAAATCTTTCCTCTCAGCTCCTCCAAGATTCCAAGCTTCAGTAGAACTGTTAGAAGATAGTTCTTTAACTCAATGACCAATCCACCTTTTCTGATGTTAAAATAAATGTGACTGTCTAAACTGCCTGAAACAAAATGCATTTTAATAATTGAAGTGCATAAAGCTAAGCCTTAATAATTAAAACTTTAGTAACTTGCTGCTGAATTTCATGTGATTCCCTACTAATATTTCAACAACAAAAATCTTTATGGCTTTAACTCAGTTTTCTTCCTTGAAAAGCAAATATTTTTCTCTAATTTACGATGTCCCAACTCCAATATGCTCTTTACATTCTACCTTCACAGCTACAAACTTTTTACCAACAATTGCCCTACTCTTCTTACATAAATTCTTATATGCTCTGTAGAACTCCAGTGTTTGAGTGCAATAGGAAGGTATTTCAAAGACTTCAGCAATATATAAAATCTTGATACATATTCCAATCTTTGTCAGTATGTTTTGTGTTTTCTATATCATTTTCTATGTCATCTACTGAGAAAGAGACCTATTAACATTAAGTTAGCATCCAGCTCTGGGACCATGCTTAGGTCACCCTCAACTCATATTAACAGCCTCAGTCACGAGATTATTAGTTGTTTTTGGCTGAGTCTATCGTTAGGTCTTGACTGTGCTTCTCTTGTTTTGCTTACAGTTTTCTTCTGAGTCAAATATTCATGGCCAATTTTTACTGAGGTAGAAAAATGCACATAAACACATGGAAATGGATGGAGGAAATGGGTAGAAGGACCTCTACAAGACTTGTCTATCTGTGGCTCTTAAAAAAGTCTCTATTTATGGACTTGTTCCAGAAAAAAATCTGAAATTTATTTTTGTGTTGCACTGCCTACTTTAAAAAATGCTCCAATGGTAACTGAGTCTCTTAAAAGTTATTAATTCATTTCCAGTGTTCTTGTATATTTTATTTAGCACTTTGCCTTAATCACCCAGCTTTATACCTTCTTTTATTTATTTGCTTATCTTTGGTATTGTTTACTTGGTGCTTTCCTTTGTTGAATCTTTCCCGCTGTTCTTGTATACCCATGTGTTCTCATGCTGTGCTATTCCTGTTGTCACTGAGCTGGAAGCCAAAGGAAAGAGAAAGCAGGTATCTCCAAAGAAACATTAGGAAATACAGTTAAATCCCTTTTTAATTACAGTTAAGCTTCCCATTGTCAGTCTAATAATAAACCTCCTTGTCCACTGCACAAGCCAACATCCAGCACTTCCTTCCCAACATCAAAGGGGTCCATCAGTATTTTTAGGATAATTGTTTGAAGCTCCTCTTTGACAACTTGTGTCTTTTTCAGGAGAGGCTCTGGGACAGTCCTTAGTTGCCTGGCCTGCAGCAAATCTTCATGAAAAGTATTTTTTTCTCAAAACAGGTGGATGCCAATCAAGTCTAACTACATTAGATACAAGACAGAGCACAAATGCAATATGACTGGGGAAAATATACTAAGCCTGCAGCCCTGAAGTGGAAGACAGCTGCGACTGCATCTGAATATAAGGATGGTTGATTCGCACAGGTATGAGAACTACTGTCTTATGTTGTTATTGCTCCTTCTAATTGTTCAGAATATTGTAACCTACATTGTCTATAGAATATTTCCCTTGACAGCTGAATTCTGTTTTATCACCTCAGGAAATCCTCACAAGTAGCAAAAGACAGTACATTTGGAAAAAGGACAGTGCAGTTTAAAAGTATCTTAAAGAGGACTGTAAAATAGAAAACTGAAAAGGAATTCTTTATAATTAATGTTACAAATGAGCAGGTGTTCTTAAAAACCCATAACACTTTTAAAATCTTCACTAAATCATAGAATCATTGAAACATAGAATGGCTTGAGTTGAATGAGATCTTAAACATCATCTAGCTCTAACACCCCTGCCGTGGGCAAGGAGACCTTCACTAAACCTGGTTACTCAAAGCCTCAGTCAACCTGGCATTGAACACTTCCAAGTGGCATCTACAACATCTCTGAGCAACATGTTCCAGTGTCTCAACACCCTCACAGTAAAGAATTTATCTACAAGGAATCTAAATCTACCTTCTTTTAGTTTAAAGCCACTATTCCTTGCCCTATTGCTACACTGCCTGATAAAGTCTTCTCTCCACCACCACCCCCACCCACCGTCATTCCTGTCAGCCTCCTTTAGGTACTGGAAGGCTGCTATAAGGTCTCCCCATAGCATTCTCTTCTCTGGGCTGAATAACCTCAACTCTCTCAACATGTCCTCATAGAAGAGGTACCCCAACCCCCCGATCACGTTTGTGACACTCCTCTAAACCCATTTAAGCAGGTCCATATCTTTCTTGTGCTGTGGGACCCAGATCTGAAGAAGTTTACTCCAGGTGGAGTCTCATGAGAGTGTAGGGGATGGGGCGAATCACCTTGATCAAGCTGCTAGCCACACTTCATGATAATCATCAAGTCTTCAATAAATGATGAATCAAAAATTCTCATGTTTTCCTATATTCTCTCTTGGAAATAGTTGTCACTACATTAATAATATTAGCATATTCTATTTTTGCACATGTGTTTCTTAATATGAAAAATTAAGAACTCATTAAGGACTGAGTAACTTTGTTAAAGTTCATAAAGAAAACTCCAATTATCATCATAAATCAAGTGGAGTACAAAGTTTGAATTTCAGTTTTGTTTAGCTGTTCTTTATAATTTATATATGCTTCTCCCATTTAGTTGTGCTCTATAACTTGAAGAGCAGTTTATGGAAGAATCAAGATAAAATCCTTTTTATGAAAAAATTACTTTCCATTCTTCTTATCTAAGTTTTAAGCTTTATTCAAAGAACAAACAGAAAGTGAGTGATGGCAAATGTAAATTTGGAGAGGAAATGGAAACAGTAGCTAAGAAGTTTAAACTTACTGGTAAAGCCAGAACAATTCTAGATTTTGTGAACAGTACTAACTTCTTCTTCTTTCATGCCAACATCCTTTACACAATTTTAAATAGTTCAAGAGACCTAGATAATATTTCCTCCTGAATATATTCTTTTTAGACTACATTTAATGGATACAAGGAAAGATTACAACTGTTCACCACCTGATGATCGAGCTGTGAATTGAACTCTTCCAGGTTCGTGCCCACAGATTTTTTTAACATCCTAAGCATGATGTACTGTGGTATGGAATACCTCTTGGGTCAGTTTGGGTCCGGTGTCCTCTTTCTGCTTCCTC
>JASSUY010041797.1:0-17086 GCA_032466535.1 Forpus xanthops
GGGGGGGGGGGAACGCGGGCGAGCGGCCGCCGGGCGGGGTGGGGATCGCGCCCTCTGCCGCGTACCGGCGGAGCTGCGGCCACCCGGAGGCCCGTCCTGGCTCTGCTGGGGCTGGAGCCTCCCGGCGCGTCCTCCCGGAACCAGCCCGCAACGATGTGCTGTAGGAACGTTCTATTGTCCAGAGCAATCGCACTGGCTTCACTGCAACTAGCTTCACCTGGAGCAGGACTCTGCCAGACATGAGGAGCTGGCTTGTGAGAATTTTGTGTGACTGGATCACTGCAGTTGTAGGATAGTAAAAAAAGTGCGTGCAGCAGTACTAGAGCATGGCTTTGTGCAGGGGAAACTGAGGAGATCAAGCTACTCGCATGACTAGACACTCTGGTGTCGCCACAGTGGCCATAAGGCATGTGGTAGGACATGCCAAAAGTGATATAAAAGTGTCTTTCTTATTGTCTCTCTTGCATCAGAAGGAATTGTATCTTACTGCGTTGTGACACTGTGTTCCAGTAGTATATCTTCATTGCTATTGCTCAGCCTTTATAGGAAAATAAAGAACATCAGATTGTAACCCACATTTGATAATTATATAGGTTTTCAGAGCAAATATTTCATTGGCCATCCAATGTTGCTGAGAAAAAGTCTTGTTTGAGAACCAGGAGTTATAAAAAGGAATTCTGAGGAAGCTTTAATATTAGCAGTGTTAGCAGAAGTCAGGATAAAACAGAAAAGATAGTTCATGTACTGCAGTTCTTTAGGAAACACATTAGTGAACAGCAAATTATTTTTGCTCTATAGATGACCTTTTTGCTGCTTTCTGAAGTTAGTTGATTCAGCATTGAGGGTTCTTATTCAAATAGCAAAAGTTTAATTTATTGCATATGCTGAGAGACTGCATTGCAAAGCTAGACACAGTGCCAAACTGAAGCATTCAGTGTGATGAGCAGTAAGTTTAGCTTAATTGATCTTTGAGACCTATCCAGGAAAGGATTGGAGTGTCTGCCTGGAGCTTTTCACACTCTGCTCAATGGGTGTTTACAGTCATGCTCTGTAATGGCAGAGCAGGGAAGTGGCAGAAGTGTCCATGTGTTTAAAAAAACATAAAGACAACAGCTTAAAATTCTCATTTGTTCAGCTCACCTGCGAGTTGAGCTATTGATCTCAGCAAAACATTTTCAGGCTTCCTTGTTTCAGTGGAAATGGTTCAGTAGGACATAACCTAACTCAAAGTCAGGCTAATGCTTTTCAACCCTGGTGTCCAATGCATCAGCAGTCTCTTATCTTGAAGGCTTTTCTGCCCACTTGGTTTTTGTCTGTTTAATTGTTTTGTGTATTTTCCTTTGTTGTTTTTGGTTGGTTGGTTGGTTTTGGGGGTTTTGGGTTTTTTTTTTGGGGTTTGGTTTGGTTTTTGGGTTTTTTTATTCGGTTTTGGGTGTATTGGCTTTTTATTTTTCTTTTTAGGGATGTATTCCTACCACTAAATCTTGTTAATTTTATTTCCATAATATTTATGTCTAATATGCCAGACTGACATAATATAATATGGTGTCTTTGTTATGAATTTTGTGATGTACTCACCTACTTGATAACCCTCTATTTTGAAAGAGAATGAGCAAGTAGCTTTTCTTATCCTAATATTATACTAATTTCAATTCCAACTTTTTCTCCCCATTATTCTCAGAAGCCTTTTTTAATTCTTGTGGGCCTGTAAAGGCAGAGTGCTACTGTGTGTATATAGCTCTAAGCAAAGAAACTTAAAAGATAGACAAGCCAGAAGATGGGGTAATGTAGGCAAATGGGCACACAACTTACTGTTTGTCTTTGTGCTGTCAGTGCTGGATGGAGAGTCATTACAGCGCTGCTTCTTCAACAAGCTCTGGGATGTTTGCTTCGAGTGGCAAAAGCAGCTGCCGCCACTGAGACCACTGAAGCGATTCCTGCTTGTTTCCATCCACGCCATCCGTAACACCCGTCGGAAAATGGAGGACCGCCATGTTCTGCTCCCAGAGTTCAACCAGCTCTTTGGTTTATCAGTAAGTCTGGATGCAACTGGGGAGGCCAGTTTGTTAGCTTTTCAGTGTTCCTATACACATAGTGATAGGTGATCTGTGAAAGGGTAAGAATTTGTTACCACAGGTTATTTTATCATGTCTTGTGCTAAGGGCTGACTACTGGCCTGGTGAAGAAGGATATTGTGACCTTGGGTTTTATGTCATAAGTTCACCTAGTGTTACATTGCTGGAGTTACAATGTTCTTGTGACTGAGGTAACATATATTAAGAAGAGGGAGGACAGCCATTGTGCATGTGCCAACTAATAAAGCTGCAGTGGGACTACATAACCAGCTGTCTGCTGATCCTGTTACAGATTATTTTCAAAGATATTAATTGACTGACAGCAAACAAAGAAAAGTCTCCTGCAAAATACCCATTTGATCCATTTTGCATATGGGTAAACGGACTTAAATTGCCCTTTCCCATGCAAAGTTGTATGGAAGAAGGCCTAGGATAAAGAATCTTTGCTGGCTGGTGCCAGTCTATGAGCAGTTTTAGTTTTGAGCATGAATATCTCTTCCTCTTTCTCCCTCCCCACAAAAGGATGACACTGATCGTGCTTTCTTTGCAATATTTGATGGCCATGGTGGAGTGGATGCTGCCAATTATTCGGCAACCCATTTACATGTAAATGTTGGACTACACGAAGAGATTGTTAAGAATCCAGCTGAGGCCTTGAAATGCTCTTTCCAGAAGACAGATGAAATGTTTCTGTTCAAAGCCAAGAGAGAGGTGAGTGGGTAGATTAATTCCATTGTGTTTAAATAACACTGAGAACTGTTGGACAACGTGGTATTATCCAGAAAAATGTGAAGAGTACAGTTTCTTTGAATCACTGACCTTTTTATGAAATCATGCTACATTAAGGATTTTCTTTGATCAAAATATTTCTTTTTTGTGAGGAAAAACAAAATGACAGTTTTTGCAAGTTCAAGATGAGTGATTGAAGTGGTTTAAATGATTCTGACGTACTAATTAGTTGAGAGAACACTCTGCTCCCTCTTTGCCTAAATTAGGCAGCTTCTGGATATCCTGTTGTCCTCTTCCTGGTAATCCAGTGACTGTCTCCCTCTTTCTTGTCCCACCATTAATGTCACAGGAGGTCATAAGATGAAAAATATTCTGTGTTTTAAATCAGGCTCCTCAGTTCATTAAGCTTATTGATCAGCTTTGAATCAAGTTGTATGATCATTCTTTTTTCAGATCTGCATAATGAGAGGATGGTTTATTTTACAGTTTAATGCGAACTCTTTTATTATAGCAGTAACTGAATATGGAAGTAGTCGTTAATACTTTAATTTCTGTCAATGAGGTACAAAAGATGGACCAGCATCTTCATGAGGTCTGACTCTCACTAATCTTTATAGGGAACCTAGGACAGTTCCCTCATTTGTTTATATCATCATTTAAATACTCAAGGTTAACAGGATGTATGTGAAGCAAGGTATCTATAGTTGCAAGTGAGAGAATGTGAAAGGAATTGCGAAGACCTCTCTGTGTGTGTGAGATGTTTATAGTACTGAAATTCAGATCCTTTTTATTTTCATTTTTATATTCTCTCTGTGTTTTGAACAGTAGAGGTTTTAGTCTCCTATATCAGTTTTGGAATTAATAACAGAGAAGGAAGAAGGTAACAGAGGCAGTATTAGCCAGCTGCATGTTGGAATATGTAAATAGTTTAATTCAAGTCTGTCTAATACCTGTACCTTTTATTCAGGTACCTGAATTATGATTGGCAGGTCTAGGCTGCTGCATTTAAGTGTGATTAAACCTAGGTTTGCAATATTGCCATGTAACCTAGTAGAGCTTGTTGAATATTCACCTAACATACCCATTTTCTTCCATAGAAGCTGCGGAGTGGTACAACAGGTGTATCTGCACTGATTGTAGGGAACAAGCTACACATAGCATGGCTAGGGGACTCGCAGGTGATGCTTGTGCAGCAAGGAAAAGCTGTGACATTAATGGAACCTCACAAACCAGAAAGAGAAGTAAGTCTGACTTGGTTTTTTCCTGTCATACGTGTTGCTATAATCTCTCATGAAACCTTTTGGAATCAAGCCTTCTTAAGTGAAGTGCTTCTTGTTTTACATAATTATATATGGGAAGAAGTGTCAGGAAAGGGAACTCATTTATATGGGAAAGAGCATCATGATATAAAACTTAAGAACTCTGCTTTTTTTTGTTGACAAGCCATGGTATGATTGGGAAGTAGGTGGGTTGTTTCCGGTAATCTTAATTGCTTGTTTCCAGCCTAGATTCTGATACGTGTGCTTGCTATATTCATAGTATAAATACAGAAGCTGAAGCAGCTTTTGGTTTTGGGATTTGTCTTTTTTTCCTCCTCGACTGGGTAACAACAAGGTCAGTAAGCCATGAGTAGGCTTTCAGTATAAAAATTGTATTCTACTGTTTTTCAGGATGAGAGAGCACGTATTGAGACTCTGGGTGGTTGTGTGACCTATATGGACTGTTGGCGGGTTAATGGTACCTTGGCTGTTTCCAGAGCAATTGGTAAGATAAACCACCAGAATTGGTAGAGTTCAGCTTAAATTTGATTAAACCTCACCACCCGAGACTGTTTGTTTACTGTAAATGACATTTTGCTCAGCACTGACCAAGTAGTAAATCACTCTTACTGTCTTTGCCATAAGGCTATGTTACAGCTGTATAACTTACGTAGCTTGCAGCTATATAATCTTATTGGTTTTACCATAAGCATAGAATATTGTTTTATTTTTCCATACTGGCCATGACAGTCCTAATTCTTTTTTACTTCCAAGTCTTTTGCTTCTCGTAAATATCTTTGATACTGTGATGTTCTACAGTAGCTTAACAAACTCAGAGTATTTAATTTGTAAAAGTGGGGAAAGTAATTAAATGTTCCTCTAGCTTTCTTTATGTGTCTGAATGCCTGCTTTCTGGCATTTTTTTGTCCACTTTCATAGTAAAATATCTTTATTCTTCAGTTCTTAAGTCTTACAGCTACATCCTCCTTCAAATCACACATAACCAGCAAATTGAGGCATTTTAATTGTAGTTTGTGCTTATGTTTTGTAACATAAGTGCCGTGTTATCTGAGTAGCTAAGGAAAAGCTTATTTTCATAGCACTCGGGAGGCTGTACAAGAGGCACACCTGTAAAGTGAAGGCCTGCCTGTCTCCTTGCACAAATGTATTTCAGAAGAAAAAACTTTGAAAGAGTTTCCTCAGTTTCTCTGCAAAATTAGGAAAGCATGAACTAGAGCAACTCCTTAGAAACCCACTGGATTTAGTTAGGTTCCAAGCATTCTTAAAGAAACAAAAGCCTTCCAGGCTTATTCCATAGCTTTTCACTGTTCTTTTCCTGAATCAGGTACCTGTGGAATATAATCTGTCTGACCTTGAGGACGGTAAAAGCAGTTGGTGGCTGAAAAAGTAACTGTTAACATTTGAAGTAACAAAGCCTTTGTTTTGATTGTTTGTCTTAGGTGACATATGTCAGAAACCCTACATCTCAGGTGATGCAGATGGAGATTCGTTTGAGCTGACTGGTTCTGAAGATTACTTGCTCCTAGCCTGTGATGGATTCTTTGATGCTGTCAAGCCATATGAGGTTGTAGACTTGGTCTTAGATCATTTAATGCAAACCAAAGGCGTGGGTCTCAAAGCAGCAGAAAGACTGGTGGCTGCTGCAAAGGAAAATGGATCCAGTGATAACATCACTGTTCTGGTGGTCTTCTTGAGGGATCCTCAGGACATCTTGGCAGACTGTCTCAAAGACCCTAAGAGCCTTGGGGCTGGTGATGATGCTCAGAGCTCGCCCTTTAATTTCCTCAGCTGTGAGGCGGCAGCCACACAGTGACAAAATGCGCTTAATTGGAACATTCAGATAAGTTCACATAAGGAACTGCTTTCCACTGCCTCTCATAAAATAGGCAAAACATGTCAGGAGAGAAATGACAAATGGACAAACATTTAGCAGAAAGGCAAACTCCTTTCACTGAGTTCCCATTTGTGTTTTCCTTCCTTTCTCCTCCCTTCAAAAAACACTGAGCAGATGTGGAGATTTGTACAGCTATTTCATCTCTGGGAGCAGACATTCTAAAATGTGTCCCAGGGCTGCTGGTCATGTTCCTCTGCCCTGGAAGTGGTAAGAAACCATAATATATATAAGCTAATGGGTGAGAACACCCGTTTGTGAATTCTGAGTGAGAAGTGAAAATTAGTGCTTAAAAAGAATCCTGTATGTTGTATTTAATTGTGATGTTAGTTTGGAGATTGGGAGGACAGACAGAAAAGCTTGTTACTGTGTGTGGTCTGCAGGAACAGGCTTGGTGTGTGAGACTGGGTGACACCATTGTACTGTGTAAGTTGCTTTTGTTTTGTACCAAAGATGAAATGAGAATGATGCGGCCTCTTCAAACAGAGACATTTAATTTTGTTTGTATGGAGAGGAGAAAGTAAAACCAACTGAATGCTCCAGAAAAAAAGAGCAAGAAAGCTAACTAGAAATATCCCAGGCAAAATGATACAAATCAGCTGCTTTCTGGGATGCTCTGGTTTATAAACTGGAATCCAATATTTAACTGCACTGGATTATTTTCCCCCAAAAAAACATGCTTTAGTGGCTGTTTGGCAACCTGAAAAGAAAGGACCCTTACTGTTTTATTTGAGAGAGATCTTTTCAGTGTGTGTGCTCTTAGCAGTTAAATATGCTGTTTCTGCCATTTTTTTGTGTACTATAACAAATGAGAATTTTATCTCTATTCTAAATGTTTATTTAGTGAACTTTATGGTTGGAGGATTTTTTTTGCAGTGTTACTTTATTGTGGTTTGTATTTAAGTTAGAATTTTAAAGTGGCTGTGTCTTTATTAACTGGGTTTGAAAACTGACTACCCTCAAGTGCCTTAAATATTTCACCCAAGGATTGCCAGCTTTCTATTATATTCTGGTGAGCCAGTTTATAGTGTTTTTAAAATGTGACTTTTTCATTTCAATACTAATGTTTAATGCACTTAAATGTTTCATTTTTTTGTGAATTATTTTAGTGGGCACTGGGTTTTAAAAAACAACTTTCATTGTTGCCAAATCTTGTGGCTTACCATAAAAGCTTCACAATACTTACTGTGACTTACCCCCTACCCCACGCAAAAAGCTCTAGTTAATCATAAAGCAGCAACAGTCTGAGTCATCATGACTTTCATTTAAAAACAAATATGCTTTTGACCTTCTCCAGAAAATGTAATAACACAAACTAGAAACAGTTTAGTAACAGTTTCTGATTAATAGATGGTTAATTTGGCCATACTCTGATCTTTTTGTGTCTAAGTAACTCTCTAAGGAGATATGAAGCTAAGGGGAGGATGAAAGAATCCTAGTGAATGTGTATGTTGTTGTGCAACTGTTATTTCCATTACATGCTAGAGCATCTGGTTGTGTTTTGTCGTGCCTTACTAGCCTGGCTAGCAGGACTCAACAAGATCTGAAGTCTCAACAGTAAATGTGTTAGTAATTTCTGTATTTAAACAAAAAGTGCTTTACATCTGGCCCCAAGATTGTGTGCCTAATTTAGAAGCACATGGCATTGCAATATGTTAGTGCTGTTGATTAAAATGTGTTGAACATTAATGTTGCTTAGGAGGGAAATTTAGGTAGAAAAGTTGAGATGGCTAAAAGGAAGAACAGTGTCTCTGAATCGTTAGCTAGTGTAGGGCAATGCAGCTACCCAAGTGACTTGAGTGCTTTGCTGGATTACTATGAACGATTATATGGTTTAACATAAAAACTCCTCATAAGATACCATCTCATTGCATAGCAACTCAGATAGTGACTTCCTTGTTCTGCTATGCAACAACAGGGAGCCTTGAGAGGGTTGCGTTTTTTCCGTTCTACATTTTGCTGTCCTAAAATATGTGGGGAGTGCTTTCAGTGATGGCAGCCTGGTGTAGAGGGCTATCAATTTTTGTAGTTGAACATGTTTCGGTTAAGGAAGCACTTAGACTTGCATACTAATCTCTCTGGATTTACCATCTCCTGGCTCTTTGATTTCTAACCCACATACTCAGTGTCATGCTAGATTCTGATGACCACTAGTGCCTCTTGGTGTCTTGGAAATAGTTCTCATTATTAATATAGTAAGAATCGCACACAATTGTTTGATTTCACTGCTGAATCAGAGCAAGCTGTTGTATTCATGAAGGAGGTGTGAAAAGTTGGTAGGTTCATAGTATGGCTTGGTTTCTAAAATTTGCCAAATTTCCTGAAACATGGAGGGAACTGAACAAGCCAAGTTCTTCATAATGACCTTTTCAACCTTTTTGGGGCACAT
Organism: Forpus xanthops; assembly: GCA_032466535.1. Lineage (NCBI taxonomy): Eukaryota > Metazoa > Chordata > Aves > Psittaciformes > Psittacidae > Forpus > Forpus xanthops. Next base: position 8,365 of record JASSUY010041797.1, read on the forward strand.
GCATTACCGAAGAAACAAAGTCTTAAGTCATTTGGTGAATTCTTACGGTTATGTGAGAATATCTTTTGTTTCAGATTTGATAGTTGGTTTGCTGTTTTTTTTTTTCATGGGAGCTGAATGAAATGGGCCTTCAGGAAGCTGTCTGTGGTCATCAAAAAATTTAATTCTCAAGCTATGCTCTCAGGAAGAAATGCTGTGTTCTGAGAAGCTGTTCCCATGTATAGATGTTTTCATTCTGAACGACCTATTGCCTCATTTCTTTGAGATGTGAGAGGATAGACATAGTCTTTGGGAATTCAGGCAGATTTCAGTAGGGATTAAAAATACTTCCTTTCTTTTCAGAGACTTCTTGCTAGCTTTAAGAAGTCTGGTCACATCTGTAGGAGTTGTAACAAATGGCAGTTTGTGTCCTATCAGCGGAATAAATAAGTTTTAATGTGTCATCTATGATAGAATTCCAAATGCTATTTGGAGGGGAAGTCAGTCTTGGCGATGTCTTGTCTATTCTTGGCAGCCTGATCAAAACCTATGGAAACTTTTTTTTAACTGAAGCCCCAAGACTTCAGTTTTATGCTAAATCAGTAATGAAAGTATGACACGGGATGCAGGTGTGGATTTGTAAGTGCACTTTTCAATTCTGTTGCAAATGGTTATCAGGATGGCATCATTCTTGGGATGGGAAAGCAACCTCCAGTTTTTGTTTCACTTGTGTGACTTTGAGATTGCTTTTAGAAGCCACCAGCTGTAATGCATAATGCTGTTACAGGAACTGCCACTAGTATGGGTGGTGAGGAGAGAGGGAAGGAGCTCTAGCAGAAGGAATGAAGTTGAACTAAATATTCCAAAATATGAAATGGTGCTATGTTTTGAATTTGCAGTCCTAATCTGCTACATCAGCTTTTCTTATCTTTCCTCTTAAAACTTCTTCGGTTTCCGGTGTTGGCTGTTCTGTTCTGTTTTCCTTCCCTCTCTTGGTTAAAAATAAGACGTGGTTATGATGAGAGAGTACTCCCACCTATCTGGGACTTCCCAGTGTCATCTGCAATGTACTAACACTTGTCCACCAATGTCAAATCGACTAATGACAAATTGAATGATTTGCCTGTTTCCTTGTCTTTCTGAAGAGCCTGCAACAGAAGCAATCCTTGAGTCTAGCCAAACTCTCTGAAGCTGTAGTAAATAGCTGAAGGTTTCCGTACAAATGTACAATGAACAATGAAAGTATTTTCATATTTTATTAGACTCCAAATGAGTGGTGCTGCTGCATTTTAGCACCCAGCTCCTTAAAGCATCCTGCATATTTAAAACACAGCATGCTTAAATTGTTGTATTGTGCTTAATTAAAAACTAGCTTTAGTCATTCTGTTTAGTAGGTATCCAGCATCTCCTTAGCTTGTGGGTAATTCAAACTTCTAACCTTCTGCCTTTCCTTCCCTTCCCTATCTCACCCTCTCCTACAGAGAAACGTACCTCAGACAGTCTTCTGGAGCTGACATAGACAGGGTTATGATTTTACAAATTACATCTGTTGGGGGTTGGTTTGGGTTTTTTTTTTTTTTATTTTTTTTTTTATTTTTATTTTTTTAAGAATAGGATAGAAATACAGGAAAATCTTTGGAACAGAGGGAAATTAAATAAAATCCACCCTCTGAGTGATGGAGGAGTGAAAGAGAGAGACAGGAATGCATTTAAGTATTATTAATGCCTATTTTAAAAAGGAAGTGGGCTGGAAAATAGAGCTACAAATGTCAGTTCTTTAGAGTGAAATACCAGTGCCTGAAAGAATTAGAAACACACCCATTAAAAAGGCAAAACTCAAATGTGGTAACTCTGTCTTCAAACAGCCCAGAAAGGAATCACAGTAAAAGCATCCAAGGTGACTTACTGTGACCCCTCAACACTGTCTTGGAAGCTAATAGTACTAAATGGATTTTTCTAAACATCCTTCTGTGTAAGGAGCAGTTAAGAGGGAGCATCCAGTGGATGTAGTTGCTGGTCACTGCACAACTGCTGCCATGAATAAGTGCCATGAAGTGCGTTAATGAATCAATACGGCTGGTGAGCTCTCATAAGATGAGTAATTGGGCACAGAGTGGTTACAGCAGAGTTGGCAGTTGAATAGTGTTAATCACAGTGATGACTTTAATAGCATTTAATAGACACTTATCTGAATTCAAAGTCAGATGAGATACTGCTCATTTTAAAAGCATTTCCAGTGCTATTAGCTTCCTGTCATGAAAAAGCACTAAAATACCCATTTTTTTGTTGGATGTTGGGAAAAGTGCTTCTCTTGCTTTCTGAATTTTGGAGATAAGTTGGCTGTCTGTGCTGGAACACCCATTTTCAGTTGATAGCTTAAAGCAGTTGTTCGAGCTTAAAGCTTCCCTCCCAAGCAATCCTTTAAAAAGTAACGAAGAGGTGCTTCCAAAACAAGTGGCTGAGGAGCTTGGGTGTTTCTGAATGGCATTGACAAAAGGTAACCAGCAAATACCCTCAGTCTGTGAAGAACACTGGCAGTTAGTTGGACTGCTTAAAGTCTTGATTAAGATTGCAGCCCTGCTCTTTATGTGAGACCCTGTTGGTTAAATTACTAGTGTTCTTGTGGTTGCAGGTACTTAATGCACAACACCAGACATGGTCTATTTCTGTTCTTACAGTTTTGAAGTATCAAGCAAATGCTTTAGGGAGAAGGTGGAGGGGATGTTAGCCACAACAGAGCAGATTGCAGATGATTCATATACAGTTTAGCTCTAGTTAAGCCTGATTTAAATTTCCCTGCTTAGTTCTGTTACTGTCCTTTCACAATTGGGCCTGTGCCACCACACAAAATCCTAGTAAGAAGTAATGCCTTATTTTTTTTTTTTTCCCCTTTTTAGAGGAGCAAACAACTCCTGATAGACAAAATGTCATTTTAGGAAGGGTTGGAGAGGGAGAAAAATGAGCTTTCAAATGAGTGCAAAATTTCCCAATCTATGCTAAGTTATGTATTCTTGCTAAACATGTGTTTATAGCAGGTCTGATTGTGTTTGAGCAGTTGTGCTGGAAAGCAATGGGTTTCCTGCCAAGCTAGGGATAACCTTTAAAACTGGCAGCACCAAACACTAGAGGTTAGTCCTCCTTGCTTTCCTAAGTCAAGCCAGTAAACCAGCTAGCCCTGGTATTTATTTTGCAGTGTTGGTAGCTCTGAGAGCTAAGCCAGACACTTTGTGCATACATTTTGGTTAGTTTTAATGTATTTGTTGGATTTCATTGAATCTACAGTGATTTCTGGTGATAGCAGTCATGTCAGCTGAAAAGCAGTCAAATCGAGACATGAGGGAGTGACTGCACCTGAACATGTATCTGTCATAGAGACTTCTTAAAATACTACCTTACTGTGATAACCTTATCTCTGAATAGAACAGGAAACCAAAATCTTACAGAGAATCACTTAAACCTTTAGTTTGGTGTGAGCCATCAGCCTGGACTCTCACAAGCCTTCCCCACAAGCTGTTCAGTGTTGCCAGTTGAATGGATTTTCCAAGCCCTGCATGCTGCTGCTGGTGCACGCAGAAATAAACAAAAGACAGCTGTGTTGGCAGCAGAGAAAATTTAGCAAGACACTGCTTTTATCAACCAGAAGAGGACAGAATCGATAGGAAATGTTTTCAAGCGTCTTGGAATGCAAACAATGGAATACAAAAAAAAGCAACCTAGAAGAGTTGGCAACGCACTGTCAGCTGAAAACCACTGTTTAAAGCAAATGAATTTGGCTGCTTTGTAATGTCTGCTTTATTTTGTTAACAAACTCCTCTCAGGGTTTCGTGTCTTGTTCTTGATATGTGCTTTTTAGTCTGAAGAGAGAAGATATATTTAACTTTCTAAGGAGCTGAATGTATCTGGGCTTTGTGACTAGTTAGATTATGATTATTGAATTTTCTCTGAACTATTAAGCCTGATTATTCATTAGGAGATATTAACAGAGTGAGTACTGAAATTACTAACGATGAAATGGTTCTGGATTTCCATGCGCAAGAAGTTTATCAGTCTTTCCTGATCTACCAGATCAATTCTTGAAGTTTATTATCATTTGTGTGGCAGTACCTGAGGCTTATGGAAGGTTTGTCTCTTTGGCAAATGGAGCAGGAAGGTGTGACCATCCCTTCCTGCACAGGGTATTTATCCTTTCATCTAGGAGGTGATGGTTCCTTTATGGATGTCTAAGGGTAAAGAGATAATGGCTAGAATGCTAGAGAGAATATGGGCATCTTCTCAGGGCAGTTAAATACTATGACTTCCTCTTTTTCCATGTTGCCCTTTCTAACTTAGTTAAAAGGCAATCTGCTTAATACTGGATGATGAATGCTGCTTTCTTTAATTTTATTTTTTTTTCCTTTCAGTGTATTTAATAATAAGGTGTTTGTTTTGGGGGTTAAAACCTTATACTGGAAAAAAAAAAGGCCAGTATATAGTTTTAGCTTTAAGTACTTTTAACTACTTTGATTACTTTTAACTTCCTCTTCTCAAAGTCAGTCCTGCTCTGTCTCCTCCTTATTCTCTTCCCAGTTTTCTTCTGTCTTTTATGTCCTTTTACACTGCCAGTGCCCCTCCCCAAAATGCTGCTTCTTAGACTGTAAACCCTGTTGGCTGTTAAGTCAGTTCAGTCGCCACTTCATAATTTTCATTTCATCTGTGTTCATAGTGAGTGTGGTCCGATCTTCGGAGGCTGCAACACCAAGTGTACGGAGTACCATGTCAGCTAGAACGATAAGAGACTAGAATAACTCTTATGTCTTTGGCATTGACCAGTATTGGATGTGTAAGAAGAAAATGCTGTTATTTGCATGTTATTCCATGGGAATACTTGAGCTTATTTCAAGTAATAGTAGCTCTCATCCTGAACACAGGACTTCAGAAATATTCTTGTCTCTGTATTTCCTTGTTCCTGTAGGTTGTGTTTTCAAGCATTTGCACTGTTTAGAGTAGGGAAAAAGCCTTCTGACTTTCTTCACCTCTTCAGTTCTCTCTCCTTCTTGCCCTAGTTGGCAGAACAGGCAGGATGGTAACTGCAGCATACCATGTGGCTAATCAACCTCTCAGGCAGTGTAATTCTTCAGTGTCTGCTCTGTATGATAACTTCAATCTTGTGCTTATTTAGTGGTAAGTTAGACTTCTATAGCTACTTCTGCTGACTTAAAAAAATGTGTTCTTATCAGTATTAAAATAGTACAAGAACAGAACTGTTGCTTTAGGCACATTTCTTGCCACTATGTTGGCTAATAAACCTTGAATGAAAGTAAGAGGGCCAGTGACTTTGAAATAGAAGCTGTTAGCCAAGTGTTGTAGAACTGTAGTCCTTATTTATTTTGTATGCTAATCTGCACTTGTGACCCTGAGCAGAAAAGCTGCAGTACAGCAGGTTTTATAAACTGTGGCTTAACCAGTTACCTAATATCTTAAAACTTACGTAAGCTGTCTGGTTTTGTGCACAGGTCAGAAACCTGTTGTCATCGATCATTAAATGCTATGCATATTGTACATTCATTTACATGGATTGTTCTAACAGTGCTTGTGTGTATTATGCTACATTACCATATTTTTTATATATATATATGTATTGCATGAGGTTTAATTGTTGGGGGGTTTTTGTATTGTCACTTTTGTATTCACACAGTGCCTCATGTATCTATTTGCATATTGCAAGAAGTTGTTTCAAAGCAGTGATTGGAACATGTGGGGAGAAAAACTCTCCGCTGTAGGATCTGGTGTTTCTGAAGTATTTAATAAAGTATAGTGACTCGAAGCATTGTTTATTTCTTTTCTTAAATGTATTTTTCATTCTAATACTTCAAATAGCTGGATCTGCAATACTGCACATTTTTAATGGTTACCCTATCACCAAATCTTATTTCTTCCATAGTGCCTTGCTGGGAAAAGAGACCAGTGGAAGCAGTAGAAGGAAACAGTCTTTGGAATCAGAGAGCATGGTTACTTGAAATGATAATGTCACTAAAACCATTGTAGGAATGGCCTGTGTACCTCTTAAGTAATTGATTTGATCTAAGTTTTCTTTCATTCTTTTTACCAGCTAACAGCAGCAACAATGCAGGTTAAGTTTTATGTACAGTATGGGATAATGATCTGAAGGACCCTGTTGCAGCAGAGATTTGTAACCAGTTGTTTAATTGCATACTTGTGAGAGAAGTGGTCTTTAACTGCTGAAGTGGAATGACAGACGGTGAATTCTTGGAGTACATTAAGGTTAATTTGCTACATAGAAGAAGTTTTCAGATGGATGGTGACTTTCAAAATGCGGCTTGGGAGCTAAGCTAATCTGTGTGATTGCTTCTGAAGTGCTGGTGTTCATATGCTCAGGAAAGAAGAAGTAAGCAGAGCAGGACAGAGTTGAGACACAACAAAAAGCAAGCTTTAATTGTCTTGGGATCTGAGAGATGCTATCTTTTAGGCAGTTTGTCTAAATGCTGTTGTATTTATCCTAGTGAAGAAAAGTAAAAATCTAGCAAGAGCCAAGGATAATGCATCAGAGGGAAGCAGAGAAGATATTTCTTGAAATGCAGGAATAAGGAAAACTATAATCATCAGGTAGGTTCTGCTCAAGATGCGGTGGGAATACTTGAACTACTTCAAACCTCAAATCTCTTGAGAATATCTTCCATTTCATGGTTGTAAATGTTTTGTTGGTTGATTTGTTTGGGTTTTTTTTTAACTGTAAGAATTGCAGGGGTGAAAACTCACTTGTAATAATCTATAAAGAAGTAGCAAATTCTCAGAAAAGTGTAGGTTGGGATTTGTTTGATGAGGTTTAGCAGCAGTTTCCTAGCCTGTGATTAACTTAGCTCACCAGGGAGCATAAGCAACAGCTAAGTGCTGCTGTTCTTTCATGATTATGTAAAGCAACTGTGGGAATCCATCATCCAGGTAACTCCACAATCCAAAGGGACTACAGCTACTCCTTGTTGACAGCAACACAGAGCTGAACAAGATCACTCCAGTGTCATGTAGGCATCTTTGGTACTTCCTAGCAAAAAGTGCTGTCTTCCTATAAATCCCAGCCCATTCTACCTGCAGTCAGTAAGAGCACTGGACTTCGCTATTGCTTCTCCTTGCTGGTGCCCAACATTGGCTTTACTGTCTTCTTTTGATTAGTAGGAGGTGAAATCTCAGTGGTGCTGATTCTCTTTGGCTGCACTGTTGTGCTCATCAACATCTTCTTTTTCATCTAGCAGGTCTCCAGTAGACCATGTGTTCAACATGGGGCTCACAGCCAACCTTCTGCACTGTGGTATCAGTTATCTGCAGTCTCTGTTGCTGGTGGGTTTGAGCAAGAAGCAAGCAATAAGCCTATGAATGTAAAACTTTGATTTAAAGCTACATTTAGCTAAACTAGATGCCATGGGTGGGGTTCATGATACGGAAGCATTATCCACCTAAATTGTTTGAGCAAGAAATGACAAATCAAGTCCTGTTTAACCACATTTGATGTATGTTTCTTTGCAATGTGCTATAAAATCTGAACCACTCATTTCCTTCAGTGCAGAAAGTAATGAACTAACAGTGATGATGAAGCAGATGTTTCTATTTCAGCCTGAATTAGTGACTGTTGCAACACAAATTGAGGCTTTTGAAGTTCTTGTAGAGCTACTCAGTTTACCTTGACTTGTATTTGCTGGTTTCCTCCAGGTTCTCTAGAAAAATTTACTGGGGAAATTAACTCTTCATGCTCTACCAGATCAGTCTGGAAACACCTGTCCTCTATACCTGGGAAATGGAGTGGGCAAAAGTGCTTCTGCGGAGACTAAGGAGACCTTTAAGAAATATGGGCTCCCCTTTAGTAATGCAGACTTCATGTCTCTGCTGTCTTGGCAAGGGCCAGACAAAACATTTTCTGCATCTAGATCAAGTTTGCTATTCAAGTAGCACTAATGTAGATTACAGGCTTTCATGTTACTGCCTCCATTTTATTGCTTGCTTTTTTTAAGACAGCAAGCGTAACCTTGAATATGTCATGTAGAAAGTTGCTTGTAAATTATGTGTAGAGACTGTAATGTGTGTTTACCTGTTTCACCAAACTGATAACACAATTTTGCATCTCTAACTGCAGATGTCTTGCAGTCAACATCCCTGTTATACATATATATTAAAAAATATATATATAAAGATTTGTTTTCTTCAAAGTGTTAAGCTGTTCTTTTCTGTGTATCTAACAAAATCTGTTGCCTGTTGCACTACAGCTAATCCTTAATATCTTGTTAGATGGGTTTTGACCTGTTGGAGGGACGGCACGGCCCGGCATAACCAATCCAGGAAGTTCCTTAATTGTTTGGAAGACAACTTCCTTCTGCAAGTAATAGAGGAGCCGACAAGGAGAGGTGTCATGCTTGACCTCATCCTCACCAACAGGGAAGGGCTGGTTGGAAATGTTTGCATTGCAAACATTGATTGCAGCGATCATGAGATGGTCGAATTTGAGATCCTCAGAATAGTGAGAAGGGCAAGCTCATTGCCCTGGACTTCAAGAGAGCAGACTTTGGCCTCTTCAGGAACCTGCTCAGTAGGATTCCATGGGATATAGCCCTAGAGGGCAGGAGGGCCCAAGACTGCTGGTTGATGTTCAAGGATCACCTGCTGCAAGCTCAGGAGCGATACGATACATCCCTACTAGAAGGAAGTACTGCAGGAAGGCCAGGAGACCTCCTTGGATGGACAAGGAGCTGCTGAGGAA
>JASSUY010041802.1:0-21949 GCA_032466535.1 Forpus xanthops
ACTCCAAATGAGGTTTCACAAGAGCATAGTAGAGGGCAGGATCATCTCCCTCGATCTGCTGGTCACACTCCTTTTGACGCAGCATAGGATATGGTTGACTTTCTGGGCTGCAAGTGCACACTGCTGGATCATGTTCATTTCTTCATCATCCAACACCCCCAAGTCCTTCTCCTCATGGCTGCTCTGAATCACTTCTCTGCCCAACCTGTAGCTGTGCCTGGGATTGCTCCAAGCCAGGTGCAGGACCTTGCACTTGGCATGGTTAAACTTCATGAGGTTGCATCAGCCCATCTCACAAACGTGTCAAGGTCCCTCTGGATAGAATTCCTTTCCTCCAATGTATCAACCAAAGCACACAGCTTGGTGTCATTGGCAAACTTGCTGAGGGTGCACTCAATCCCACTGTCCTTGTTGCCAACAAAGACGTTGAACAATACTGGCTCCCAGCACCAATCCTGAAGGGACACCACTTGTTACTGTTCTCCAGCTGGACACTGAGCCATTGAACACAACTCTTTGTGTTTGACCATCCTGCCAGTTCTTTATCCACCTATCAAAATGATGTCTCTCCAACATGACAAGGATGACATATGGGACAGCGTTGTATGCTTTGCACAAGTCCAGGTAGATGACATCAACTGCTCTACCCCTGTCCATGATGACCACCAGATAGGTCAGGCAGGATTTCCCCTTAGTGAAGCCATGCTGTCTGTCACCAAGCACCCTGTTGCTTCTCATGTGCCTTAGCATGCCTTCCAGGAGTATTTGCTCCAAGATTTTGCCAGGCACAGAGGTGAGGCTGACTGGTCTGTAGTTGGTAATTTAAAGTAAATATTTCAATAGCTCTTTCAGAAGTTCTAAGGGGTTTTCTTCTAGCCACTACTTTGTTTCTTACTTGTAAATGCAATAATTTTATCTTTGTGTGTTCTCCTAATAACGACTTGCTAGCACCTGTGGCAACATCAGGCAGTACTGAAAGTATAAGTCCAGCTAATTGTAAGTTAACACATATACACGTATGCACAAAAAAGTCATGCTAGTACTGCTGTTCGAAGACAAGCCATTAGAGCACAGGCAAAGGACACACAACAAAGTTATGCAAATAGCAATTCAGAGAATGAGTTTTGAAAACAGCACTTCTTTGGTTCAACTAGTCTGAATAACAATTGAAAAAAAATGAAATGCCTGTCAAACATCACGCATATTAATAAGCAGCAATATAAAAAAATAATTTTTACCTCTTTTTAAGAAATGTGTTAGATCAAAAAAAAGAAAATAATTAAGAGGTCTCTCCTAGTCTAAAAATATCCTGAAAAAGAAATGGTTCACTAGACAGGCAAACCAAGAAAGCAAAATATCAATGGAATAGCTAACTTTGTCCTCACAAATGGGACTGCTTTTACAATACATCTGAGCACTGGTTTCAAGGTTTGACAGAGCTTCTGAAAAGCAAAATCCCATCTGAGTTAAATCTGAAGCCACTGGAAGTCAGTCTCGAAGCAGGAGATGAAGAGCTTTACCATTTCTGCAAGTAAACCAAAGTTTCTTTATCTTATTTAGTGGGATAGGGTGGTATTTCATCTCATCATAACAGAATGCATAGGAAAGAGAGCTCAAATGATCAATAACCCAGTAAGAAACTTGACTGTGCCTTTAGAGGAATGAACTTTTAAGTTTGTACTTGTTTTTTTTAAAATTAATGCATTAGTATGTACAAATATAAACAGCTTGGCCAGTGTGCTAATAATGTTGATCTAGTTTTTGTTTTCTTTGAGTTATCCAGAACAGGGAAAGCTCATTACAGCTAGCAATGTTTCTACGTGTGCTTGGTGCTGACCCACAGCTCATGTAGTCTTTTTTTCTTTTTTTTTGTCTCCTAACCCTGAAAAACTTATGGGTTTTAGACAGATTTCCCCAGAGAGACACCTTAAAAGCAACTTTTCTTGAGCTGAAAATCAGGACTCTGGAAAAAAAAAAATAAAAAAGAAAATGCAATGTAATCCACTTTTGGGGATTTCAGTGAGTTGGCTGTAAATCACAAAACTCCAGCTTCCTGCCAGGGCTGTTCAGTGCCTTACACAAGAGCCTCCAAAGTTGGGCCTTAGAACAAGGTGGCCAGTACTGAATGGAGCCTGATGTATGTAATGACGAAAAAAACCTCAGCAGCCACTCACTCATTTATAAGTCCTTTTTTGCTTGCTTATGCACAGCTCAAAGTTGCACACACAGAGTCACTAGGGTACAAGCAAATGTCTATAGTTTAGATGTGCTCAGGATAGTGAAAGGTTGTTACTACTGAGATGTTTCATGATTTTCATATCCTCCCAAACACCCACCACCACTGATCATATTAACATTATAATTTATTATATTTCTTGCACAAAGGACTAAAGTAGATCAGGGAATGAAAGTGTACTGCTTCCAATGCCACCTCTGTCTCATCCCTAATGTCCTTAAGAGCAGATGTTACAGAGGTAAATTTCTCCAATAACTCATGATGGCTGTGGCTGTCCCTCCTTCCCTACTTTTGTCCAAGTTGTTGCACTCTACCCAAAACACCCTCAGGACCCAGAATCTCTCCTTTGTTTCCAAGATTTTGCTGAGGAGATTCATTATTGCAGCAAAAGGCAAACAGCAAATCTAGCTTCTGCATCCCCAACTCCTCGTATGGAGTGAGAGTAAGAGGGTTATTGCCCTAAATCTAGGAAAAGGGAAGAGACGGAGGAAGAGGCTAGTCTATGAGTTAGAGCATGGGCACAAGCTGAGTGGGACAAAAACTTGCCTTAGCGATGAGCAAGTCTTGTGTCTTTCAGCTAATGTAAGTTTAAAATCACAGGACTACCACCTTGTTGATAGATTGCTTGTCACTAGTTCAACAGCTTTTTGAGACAAACCATAAAATAAATAATTAAAGAACAGCTGCAGAAGCAGATATAAACCCAAAGTAATAGGAGAGGAAATAGGAAAAGAAATCTCTCAGAATGGTGACAAAACAAACTGTGAACTATATGGTGGAAGAATCCACCCCCTCAGTGCAACTGAGCCGCTATATAAATACAGCATGGCAACAGCACACTACTCAAGGAAGTCAGTACCTATCATCTGACATAAAGACTCAGAGTTGCAAATGGAGGCAGGGAGAAATATTAAATATGTTAAAAGAAAAAATCAAGTACAACACAATTGTGACTATTAATTTACAATAGGAAATTCTTCAATACTTTGAACACCTATCTTCTGTATAAAAATACAAAGACATTATTATGCTGTAAACTACTGAATTATGATTTGTTGAGCCGTTTAAAGTGACAGACAGTTCCTATATCTGTTATTCATGAATGACTACATTGGACTGCTCTTCCTCAGGCCACTCTGACAGATGACATTGCAGACAGATCCTCTGGTCCTTTATAGAGCAGGTGGATGTGATGGAACAGATGGCAGCTATTTGCTAGTATAAGAGAAACACTGACACCAGATTCAATGAGAGTATCAGCAGGTAGGGTTGCATGAATACAGCTGGAGTGGTTTAAAAAAATATCTCCATTACGCCAACATGCACAAACGTAGGCATCAGCATGCCACATGCTGTGACTGAAACTAGGGAGACATTGCATTAAAGAGGGGTAGCCATGTGGATGGCAACCTGAGTAAGCAATAGAAACAATCAAAGTAGATCTACAGGGATTTTTTTCTCCCATATTTCTTTCACCCCTTCATCCGGAATTAAGCACAGATCTCAAGAAAATGTTTCTATTACAAAGTCCAAAAATATCTATAGGGTTTAAGAAAATCCTTGTCCACACAGCACGCGCAACCAATCCTTCAAATTACACTGTTTTATTTAGATTCTCTAAGGAAACTTTTCCTAAAAATTTTAAGACTTTAAGGTGTTATTTAACTTTAGAAATAAATAGATAATATAGAAGTTAGCTTTGATATGCTAGTAGATGCAAAAAGCAATTTATAACCCCATAACACAGGACACAGGATTAGGAAATTCCTAAACTTTTTTTTATAAGGAAAGGAATTTCGTCAGTGATTGCGTCAGTGCACCATTTCAACTGCTAAGGACAGAAGTGAATATTGTTGTTTTTTTTTTTTTTTATGGAGAGGCAGCATGCCCACAGCTTTACTAATGTCTTTACAGGCTACATGCCCAGTAGAGCTTCATGTCACAAGTTTTCCCATCATTAGCATGACAAGTGAGCCTTCTACCTCCTTTTGACTCAGAGTTTTACTCAAAAAAGAGTCTAAAGAACACATCTTTCACATGCAAATCAATAGAGAGAATGCCATTGCCTCCTTTTTTTCATTGCCCTTAGATAATTGAAGAATTTATTCCTCATCCTCTTCAAATCATGGAAGACCACAGAAAATACAGTATAGACAAACTAGCTGATAGCTATTCTACCTACAGACAGGTATAGCAATCCCTAAAATCCATGTGCTATAAATGAAAATTTATAAATATATAAACATCTTATTTTTCTAATTGCATTTTTAAAGTAACTTTTTACTGTTTGAGGACATCCTACAAATAAGTAGCCACGCAGAAATAATGGAGGCCTCACACTGTGCTTCCCTACTGTACTTCTTTGATGTTAGCTCTTTTTTCCTGCAGGTGCTTTCCTGGCAGCATAATGATTAACATAAAAGAAGTGAGTTCTTAAATATTTATCTTTCATATGTCATATTCTCTTGATAGAGATCTGATAAGAGCTACAGAGACTACAAAGCCCTTTGAAATGTTGCATAAATAAAATAATGTTCTAAACCTTCTCAAGAATTAAAAATGGGGGGAGGGAGGAGAAACCCTGTAGTTTTAAATACTGTGACAAATTCAGTAAAGGCAAGGAACTTATTTATTCATTTATGTTTAAATCAGGAAGATAGACTGCTACCAATAGATATGACAATAATTTCCCTGCTGTCAAACCCTGTGGGTATAATAGGAAATGACGACTTAACCAAGTTTTTCTGGTATTTTCTTTCCTCATCTTTTGAAATATGTAATTTTTATTTTAAAAGTATTTACAGTGCTTGTTCATTAACAATTTATTCTATTTAGCCACTTAGACACAGGCAGCATCATTGTTTCTCTTTCTGACATATCCCTGCTATTGTTTCATAGGTGTATCACCACAACAAAACCTACTGTGGGAGTGAAGAGAATGCTACTTCCCTGTGATCAGTCACCAGACTCCCTGAGGAAGTGTCCACAGCTCCTGATCCCGGCCTGTATCAGTGGGTGACACTAATTCATTTTGTCTGACTAACCTAAACCTTTGCATTTCTGTGAGGACTGCAAAATGAATGCTCATGGCTTACAGACAGACCCTATGTAAAAGACTTCAGTTATGAGCTGCTGAGTTATTGAGCTAGGTTTATATAAGAGACTCCCAGGAAAAAAAAAATATTTCTCAGCTGTTCTAGTCAGCTGAACCAAACCTTTAATGAAGAATTAGCTGCTGGATATTCCAGGACTTAGGTTATCAAAGTTTTGCTTAAGTGAGGATCAACATGACAAATTGCCTGACAGAATTAATCTTTATCTAAGAACAATTTGTGTGTGTCAGCGGGTAAACATACATAGGTAAAGGGGTCTGGGTGGTTACTGAAATGTCAGGAACAGACTTTCTAACTGATTATACTTTCAAATTTACTTCTCTCTTCTAAAGACACTCCTGGCTTCCATGGATTTGATAATTGCACATATTTTGCTAGCAAATGTGTAAGAAAGTGTTAGTAACATAGATAATCTAGCACAGACTGTCACAGATAAATGCAATACCAAATGCAACTTCCCATGGTCAACCTAGGCCAGAGAGGTACATACACCGTTGCTAGAATGTAAGCATACCCTTGTAAAAGCTAGTGCAAAGTTTTCCTAGACAGTATCCACATAACCCTCCACAGTTGATTTTAGTGATGAGCAGACATTCTCACAGATTTTACATAACAGCAGTAAGCTTAAACCTGAAAATGAATAGTTAAAATAAAAGGATATGGAAATACTAGAGCTTCAAAAGCCAAAAGAAGAGTACCCTATCAATCGTTCTGAAATGACAGAACACTTGCTAACCAATTTTTCCATTTTCTGTCCTCTTTTTCTTCTCTTTTTTTTTTCCTTCTTTTTTTTCCTTTTGAATACCAGCCAGGAAATAGAAGAATCATACTTCCTGATACATGCATTGTATTTTCTGATACTTATACCTACTGAAATCTGGTTTTATGTGCAAGTATTCAACAACTGAATAATTACAATCTAGCATGGTCCAATATAATTAGAAAATTAATATATTTCCTGCCATAGAATTTATTTACATTTTTTCTTTCAGTTTTCATTTAAGAAACAGAAGGAATCAGTTTTAGGCTTTCAAGCTGACATTAACTTAATTAGAAGATTATTAAGGAGTCTTTCACTTAATATCTAGCATAATTGTGGCAGCATTAACAAGACAGATTCTTTCTGCTATGCCTTTGCGCCCTTCCATTACAGTCATAACACGGTCACCCGATAGATATCCTCCTTCCTTTTGGCATTTAACTGCCTCTTGTAGCGCACTACACTACCCTAATGAAGGAGTCTGCAGAATTCTCTTTCCTCTGTTACACAATGGGGACCAAGTGTTTTCCTAATTATATTCTCCATAAGGGGCTGTGGCTATGCTATACCCCATGATTCCTTCCTCTTGCTCTGCTGTTTCCCAGTCTTTGCTTGTTTTTCCTCAACTCCTGCACAGACTTTTTTACTTGTTAGCGGAGGCTTTGCATGCTTCCTGCATTCTCACTGCCTGATGCCTGAACTTATGGTTTTAAATGGCCTTGATTTTTCATTCTGTTATTATGCTCATTCTGTTTATGCCCATTATACCTACTGTCTCAGTCTACTCCTTGATACATTAACTAATATGCACATCTTTTCTTCTTTTTCAGGCATAGCTGTTTGGTTAGAGGGTTTTGGAAGATACCTCAAATGCCTTTGAAATTATTTATAAAATTTAGGTTGTTTATTGAAATTTGACCAGAAGACCAGGCATGACATACTGGAAGATTAAAATTCTAAATATCACGCATATCACTAAAAAATCAACATCTAATAACAGAAATAAGGAATACAAGAAGCACTCGGGAAAATCTGGCATGAATATGGAGCAAGCAGAAGATACTGTGAGCATGTAAGAAGTTCTTTCATGTTTCGTAAAGCATTTTTACACAGCAGTTTTATATAACTGCATAAACTGCTAATGAGGAAGTTTGTGTGTGATGTCTCACACAAGTTTATGCATGCATAGATCATTAAATCTCAGAAACTATATTGCTGATACAAAATTATGTAACAAAACGCAAGCAGGTGCACTGAATTCAGCAGTATGCATTTTAACATCCTCCATCAGTTTAGTCCCTTCCAGAAGTAAGGTAGTGCCAGATATGGCCATGTGTTCTCTGTATTGCTGAAATATCACTAGGCTTCTGCCTGAAAATAACGAACATTTGGGATTAATGAGAAGAGTAATAGTAAATACTGCCTTGAGGTATGTATTCTCTACACATCGCTTTTACTGCAAAAGATTTTCTTTACATTTTATTTGCCATTAAAATGGCAGTGTGGATAGATTGTGGATGGACACAACCACACAGTCTGATTCCTTGCAAAGCTGCTGAAATAGCAAATGAAAGCTACGCTAAGCATCAGTTTTGGTTCTTACTGCAAATACTTCTTCCGAAATTATGCCATGGCCTTAACAGAGTTTTCATTAGCTGGAAATGCCAAATGAACACTATGAAAGCTCACTGACAGCTTCCACCTTCATAGAGTTCCATGGGGTGACTGGTAGCTCTGAAATATTTTCTAATAATAAGGGTATTGATAGACTGCATAGCTTTTTATTTATTTATTTATTAAGGATCATTTTGATATAGCTGTATTATATGGAATAAGTTTTGCCCTTCTTTTGCTCTGTGCCTTTCTTTCTGGTTTTGGCTGAAAAGATAATGGTAAAGGAAGAAAGAAAAGTGTCCTTTACAGGCTTGAGATGTTTACTGGGCTCATGGAGAGGTCAGCACACTGGAGAAGCATGGACTGAGAAGCAATATCTGTAATCTAAACCTCTTTCCAGAGAAAGAACAAAACAGTTATTGCTATTGCAGTTACAGCTACCATCACTAGTTATCATTAGTTGGGCTTGGCTCTAGATGGTCCATCCATAGCAGAGAAGTATTCCCTCCAAAAGCTTTCAGTTTTTATGACAAAATAAACATATGGAAAAACAAGCAGAGACTGCAAACCTAGAAAGTTTTAATAATTTCAGTCAGTTTTCTGTCTGGCCACCACTGGTAACTGTATTTCAGCAAATATTCCAAAAGACTGTGATGTCTACCTTAGCTACTTCTGCAGTCTATGAAATATACTGGAATCTGAGTGTTACAGGATTTTTGATGCTTCTCTGGGGCATTCAGGTAAAGATGTGAGAAGATGAAAAGGTTTTGGAGATAATTACTTCCTCTTGTTCAATGACTTAACTGTCACTTTTATGAAGGATCCTAGAGAAGGAGAAAGTCTCTTCTGTTCTCAAAGTATTTCTGTGAAACTTAAGGAGTGGAAGCCCTTTCATTACAGGAACTACCACTCACAAAGCTTTTGTTGTTCAAAAAAAAAAAGAATTCTTTCAAGCAAATCTTTCTTGATTTACTGCTATAAGATGTGTCTGTCCCACCTCTGCTAGCCAAAGACTAATTGGAAACTGAATACTTGTCTTTTAAAGGTCCCTCAGATAGACAAGTGAAGAGCAGCCCATCACTGGAAGGTATTTTAGCTTTGTGAAAGGCACAGTGCTTAAATCTTAGATAGACCTTTCCAGTGACATTAAAATAACTCTTTGGAAATTGTAAAAGAAGGCAGAACCCAGACTAGAAAACCATCCCTATTCATCACAAGATAAAATATTTATTATAAGGTGGGTAGGCACTGTCTAAATAAAGCTAATTATTTTTAAAGTGAAATGAAGAAACAAAACTGGAACTGATGGAAAAATTGATGGCTTTGGCCTTTCTGTGAAAGATAAATATGGCAGCAGTATTGCATGTAAAAGTCTCTGTCTTCATCAGACAGAAAGATTACTAAAGACAAAAGTATACATACAAACCTGTAGAGAGTGAACCTGGTAAGGAGAGAAGGTGCATTTTACATGTAGATAGAACAAAATGTTGAAGGTGTTTTTAAGCCTTTTTGAAGAAACAATTATATTGTTTTTTCAATACAGAATTGATCCAATTGTCCTCAGGCTTTGAATCATTTACATCCACAGAAAATGTAAAATCTTGAATCCATATTTATCTTAAATAAACGGAAAAGCTTTAAATTGCAAAGATGTCTGAAGAAGATTGATTAAAGAGAATCAGAAAAAGTTTGGTGCTGGAGAAATTTAGACATCCTTTCAATGTCACTCTGTGAGATTAGTTTTATCAGTTTTATCATTATTTATGTATGTCAGACTTCTACCTCACTAGCTTTTTAAACCTACTTCTTCAAGTAGCATGTTTTTAAGAAGTGAACTTTTAATGGAAACATACATCATTTAAATATCTTTAATAATATTATCTACTTTAATAAAATTCATGTAATGATTCTGATGGAGACACTATTTTCCAGCATTAATCACTATTAGAAAAAATCCTGACATTAATGAAACACAAATTATTTCCTTAGTTACGTGATTCTCCCTAAAGCCACTAAAACTTCCAATTTAAGCCAATAAAACTTCCAGTTAATTTCTACAATCATCTTATGTTTTTAAAGAGGCAGCACAAACCTTTACAAGTCTTGACCTTCACTAATGATTAATGCATTCTCTTTCTTACTTTCCCCCTCAACCCCTTTCTCCAATATTTACTTGGAGCAAAATAAGTATTATTTGGATCAATGTTTTAAGTAGGCAGTATTCAGTAACAGAGGTGCATAAGAAAGAATGAACCTTATTGAATTTTTTGTCCATTTATTGTATTTATCCAGTTTAAGTTCTCATATTATACTCCAGATTCAACAGATTTTTTTATTTTTTTTTTAATTTGTTAGAAAACAGTCAATAGACAAAACCTAACTTCCTGTTGTCTCTTAAAATATTTTTATGGCTTACTACCATAAGGACAATGATGCAGGATGTGATTTTTCATCTATGTTTAGCATAACAGGTGTTTTATGGATTTATTGTTACTGTATGAAGCCAGTAAAATCTATAATTACTGTAATCTGATTCTACTTGTGCCCACACATAAAACATGTGGATACCATAACCCAACATTTTCTCTTTAGAAAGCTACACTCATAGGTAGACTGCTGGTTTTAAAACAATATTTCCTTCTATATCCTTCATAAAAAGAATTAAAAACATTTTTTTTTCTGGATAGTATATACTAGAGAATAAAACTGATGATACTTACATATCATGTTAGCATTTCATTATTTAAACTTTACAGCTTTACATTGTATCTAGTTTGAACTGTAAAATTATCACAAAAAAAAATCAGTTTACTTCTGTTCAGCTTTAGTTACTTTTGTCTTTTGACCTAGCTGAATATACTTCTGTGCTGCAAAATATGAGCTAAAAAAAAAGCTGGTAATAATTTTTAGATGATCATACCTGGTGTTTTTTATAATTAATTTAAAAATAAATCCAGAAGATTAGTTCAAATAAAATATCATGTTATATTCTTATAAACAAAGTAAATTTATGTACACATATTTACCTGTGTGATATATAATGGCTTTGGGGGAAGGTTATATGACCAATGTTTAATGTATGGAAATATACCCTACAAATCTGACATATAAATCATCATTCTGTATGCAAAGGTCATAAAAAACACATATAAACATCCTCCTTTACTGAATGCATTTATAAAATAGACTTAATGGTACATCCCTGTTGTAAGAAGAGCTAAGAAAAAAATTGAACTTCCTAGAAATAGCATTCATGTATGATAAATTGCTGCGCTGCTAGCAGATAACAGAAGCAACTATGAAAAATATTTTAAGGTTTCAAAGTAGAATATAACTTTTCATGTACTTCTGTTGTATGCAGCACTGTGCATGAACTTAAAATCTGGTGCTTTCCAATGCAAGTTAAAATAGTCCAGACACTCATTTTAACTAATTTGTCATTACTAACTGTGAAGGAACTGTTATATTCTGAGCAAGCAAAAGAGATATTAGACAATTTAGTAAGGATCTAGTATCGTCATTTAAATCACAAATGTATGTTCACAGTTGAAGGAATTGCATAAAAATTTCTGCACCACAGTAAGCTATAATGTTACACCTCTGAAAAGTAAAGAAAACCCTGCAATCTTAAAGTTCAGCAATTCTTGATCTTGCATTTATAATGCACTTGTCTCAGGAAATGCTGCAAGGGGGCAGTTGCTGAGGCTCAGCTGATCTACAACAACTCAGTCACTCTTGAAACCCCAATTTACTGACTTGGAAATAACCAGCAATTATAAATGCACAACAGTTACCATCTTCAGTCATCTCTAACTGATGAAGCCCTCCTTTTCATCTGTGGATTGCTTGTAAACTGCTGCCGGCAGTTCAGAGCTTTTCTATGTGTACTGCAGAATTGTAGCACCTAATGTATCAGGCACTTGTACTGATATGGAATCAGCTCCACTCCCAGATCTCTCTGGCATATCCCTTACCTACATTATCAAGGAACTATCAACAGCACTCACTAACCTATAAGGATTATAGTATGCAAGGATGCTGTGGGTCTATAAGGATGCTGGGGAGGGACTCTTCATTAGGGACTGTAGTGATAGGACAAAGGATAATGGGTTCAAACTTAAACAGGGGAAGTTTAGATTAGATATAAGGAGGGAGTTCTTTACTGTAAAGTTGGTGAGGCAATGGAATGGGTTCCCCAAGGAAGTTGTGAATGCTCCACTCCTGGTGGTGTTCAAGGCCAGGTTGGACAGAGCCTTGAGTGGCATGGTTTAGTGGGAGGTGTCCCTGCCCATGGCAGGAGGTTTGGAACTTGATATTAAAGGTCCTTTCCAACCCTAACTATCTGATGGTTCTATGATTCTAACCACCCCTGACAGCAGTCTGTAAATTGAGGCCTTTCCTACAGCACATTAGATTGCTCCTCTGTCTCTCTCAGCTTTCTCTTCCTTCTGCACCTGCCTGAAAACTCTACTGCCTTAAGGATTTAGACAACTTGCAAAGCTTGAAAATGTTAAATACAGACCTAGAAATAAGCTGCTTTAAATTCTCTTTCTTCCAAGGACTTAGACTTATTTCAACACTAAAGCATGGATTGCCATCTGGAGGGTAATCCAGCCTCCAGAGTAACATGACCTTTATATAAACCATGTTTAGCAGTTCCCCTGTGGCAGTTCAGAGCTGCTGCTATGCACAGCCTCAGCAGTGAAATACTCTCCCCACAGGGCAACTGCCAAATGCCTGCCCATGTGGATCTCCTTATCCAATAGGCTAATTTTGAATGAAGCATACTGAATTTAGGACAAAAACCCTCATGAATTACATTTCATGCCTTGGTGTATTATGACAGCTCAGAGGAGTTGGTCCACACCCACACTTGTTAACAGATTGTCACAGAAACAAAACAGGAGATAAGGGTAGGAATACTGAGGAGTAGTAGGTGATAGATTGATCAGTGACATCATCTTACCATAATAAAGATAACACTTCCAAATGACACAGTTCAAAGGAGGAGATGCGCAAACTCTGCGACCTACTGACTTCTCCCAGTAGTCTTCTCTTTGACCTACTTCAGGCTTGAACTCTACGTCTAATTATATAAAAAGCTTAGGCAAAATGGAGTTCAGAAGCAGGATGTGTGCAAATGCTAGCTGCATGCAGTGAGTTGGGGATTTGGAAGTTCAACACATATGATGCTGACCACAGCAGATCTTGTTCTTACAGAAAACTCCGGTTTCCAATGTAAACAAAAAAAAAAAAAAGGAAGAATTTCAAAAAACAAGTGATCTGTTTTCATAATGATTAATTTGGAACATTTTCACTGATGATTGCCTATAACATAAAGTGAGACCAATGTAAAAAATAAGATATCCCACAGTCCTAAGATTAGATATGAGATACCTTTTCATTGTACTGTACAGATAAACTAGAGAGAATAACCTTACTTCACAGCTTATGCTAAAGTCAGTATGTTTTTTTCCATAACGAAGCAATATTTCAAAGGCAGGAACAAACTTGAGATTATTTTTTAATGCCACCAAGAGAAGCAACTAAAAAAATTCTGAGAAATAAATCTTCTGACATGACAATTCTAAAAGACTGAAAATTTTGCAATGAAAATAACATCTGCTAAAATTAAAATTGTCTTGAAGTTTGATGAGCTGTATAATAATGACTAAAATTAGTCCTCAAAAATATTTGTTGTTGTTCTCAGTATCACTAATTTAGCATATATGCTTCTGTTGAAAACCAAGAAACATCCACCAGTATGCTTTTTATACAGAGATGAGTACAAAGGAGATGAAGCAAGAACAATGGATAAACAAAATTAACTGAATGTTTTATTAAAGTGTTGACATGACTAATATACTTTTTTATTTTATCATTGTAAAATGTATTCCTTGCTCTCAAGTTTCTGTAACTGGATACCAGGTACCTTGTTAAATAGCAGTGTGATTCATGTACAACTCTAAATGACATCAAGATAATGATAGAATTGTTTGGTCATGGTATACCATTAACATATCTCAGTTTATGCAGCTATATTTCAATAATTTTAACAGTAAAAAATACAAACATGTCAAAAGACCTGGGCCATAAGCTTCTATGGTATACTATACCTATGCCATTTCCTGTTATGAAATTCAGTGTTAAGTGGTTCAGTGTAAAATGTTTCTGAAAAATCTATTCACCTGACATGCATAGGTGTCATGAAAGAAGTCATTTGTACACTCTAACTTCAGGTGTGTCATCCCACATGTCTAAAACAAAGTCTAAAATTCTATACAGTGAATGGAGCAAGATGTCACTGTGCCAAAGTCCAGACAAAATACATCCTCATCAGAAGACATGGGTAGCTTCAGAGCAGTTCCACTGTGTTACAATATGATTTATGCCATTCCAGTGCTTCTCAATCTACTTGAACATTATGGGGAGCCTACTGTGACCAAATATTGACTTAGAGTGATGTTTCATAACCAGTTTGAACCAAAACACCTTCTTGCTGTCTTCTCCACACTTTTCTTTCTCCCTGGCTATGTTCTCCCACTCTCACCATGTCTCAGCACTAGGGTTTGTTGCATTCAGATCACCATCAGCATAGCTAGCCATCTAGTTTAATGGATGGATTTATTTCCTTTATATCACTTTTGATAGCATTTTACTCTTAATTTAAATGTTGGACTTAAATAGTTATTCCAACTGATTTCAGTCTTGGATTTTGCCGTCCTACATTTGATTTCTGTTTGTTCATTTGTTTGGGTTTTTTTTACAAAGAAGAATGATCTCACTGATTTGAGTACTCACATGGCAGACGGTATTCATGTTTACAATCTTTTTAATGCTTAGAAATGCTTGACCTTTCCAAAGTGCTGGGAAACTAAACAAAGCACCTTGCATACTGCATCTCTGGTAAAATAACTGTTTTGATATTAATTACTACTTGAAAAAGAAAAAAAAAATAAACTGTACAAAATTTGCTTCTTTATTTTTAAGTCATGTTTCTTTATGTAGAAATTGAATTAGCAGCTTAAAAAGTCTCCCAAAAAAAGAAATCCTCTAATTTTAACTTAAATGGAATGAATGTGCTGTTTAAAAGAAAATAATAAGAGATTAAAAAGACACAGCAAACCCACAGAAACTCTCTACTAATATTTAAACCCTAACAAACCCATCTCTAAAAGTATTATAAAATCAGCACCAAGAAGCTAGTCCTTCTATAATTTTTAATGAACAGAATTGTACCACACATGTTTTTAGAAATCCCATGAAAACATCTTATCATGAGTGAATTACTAAAAAATATAAGCATATCTTACTTCAAATTAATTGCCTTGAAAACTGTGAAAGAAACAAAACATATGAACCTACAGCCTCATATCTCCAATCCTTCCATCACATTAATGCAGAAAGAGGCAATTTTGCAATGCTCGTTATAATTTTTTCTTAATAACACAACTTACTAACTGAGGCTATGGGCTTCTTTTGGTTTTGTAGTGAATATAGGTAGTCACTTAATATATTTTATTTCTTTGTAAGTATGACTGTTTTCTAATATTTACTTTCCTGCAAATCTTTTCAGTTATTATGTACTAGTTATTAGAATGAGACCAGTATATTTGTATTATAGCAGATATAGATTTAAAGGATACTTTCAGCATTTGAAATTACTGATACACTAGAAGGCAATATTTACTGGTTCAAGGTAGATAGCAAGATACCTCTCAAATAACTAGATCTTGAGGTGTAAATTTAAATTCGAGTTTTACTGACATGGATGCCTTCTCTATTTTTTAACTTCTGAGCTCCATGGTTTTCAAGAGTTACCTCTGAGTTCAGTGAAAAAAAGTGATCACAGTTTTCTTTGATTTGGACTTTTTTTACTGTATACTTCCAGATTAGCATGAAAACCAGAGTGCTGAATAAATATCTTTTTTTCAGATTATTTTTGTGTGTGGAAAGAAATAAAAAAACAAAATAGTCCACTGTCAGAATTTTACCTTAGGTAGAAGGATGAGAAATTGAAAGAGGATAGATTGTGGAAAATAGTGTTGTATTATCCTTTGCTTATAGATGTCTAGAGCATTCTGAGAGGGATATGGGTCGCAAACTATGATTGGTATGTGAATGTTGAATATATTGCCAGTAATGTGTTGTCAGATATGAAGTTTGGAATAACAGCCATGTGTATTCTAATATCCTCAAGCCTAACCCAAAGCAAAGTTGATTACTGGCCTATATATTTCTTGAGCATGTATTCATTACTAACAAAGTGTTACATGAAGGTTTACAATACATGACATAAACAAACTATTCTTGGAATTCCTATTTTTTTTTTAAGTATCTGCATTGCATAACATCAAACTTAATTTCCGTAAGTCTTGTTTTATTTGAAAATTCCTTAGATATTAAATATAATAGAAAATTAAGTAGCCAGTGAATTGGACATTTATAATAAATTTGTGTTGGTTATATCTAGGGATACTATATGTTATTTCATCCATAATAAGCTATGTAAGCAGACAAGCATAGCACCTCAATATTCACAGCTTGAACTTCAGTGTTATACATCTGTTAACAAACACAAAAAAGATCCTATTAAACTGATTGTTTCAAAATATTCATACTGCTATGATGTTCTAAAGTTTAAGAGTTTATCACAAGCAATTAAGCTCTTCAGCCTCTCAGTGATCCTCCAAATAATTTTCAATTTTCCATTGACATGACAAACTGTCAAATCCACAATAATTGTTGTTAGTAAGAATCCATGCAGATGCAGTTTTAGATGGGTCTTTCAAAATGAAACGTATGTACAGCACCAAATCTTAATCTAATCTACAAATCCACGATACATCTAAGACAAAATAATGTTCAATGCAGATTCTTGTAAAACCACTTCTCATTTGGGCTGCATGGGTATATCCTGACTTCACCAGTAATGCTGGGAAACATTCTAGAACTGGAAAGGAGACTAATTATTGGGAGAAAAAAAACAAAACAAACCAACAAAACTGTAATAGTGTCTGTCATTGCACCAACTGCCCAGTGACATCCTTATTGAGATCAGCTTGACATATGAGACCATTGTAGCTCACCAGACAACTGTGTCTCCAAAGCAGAATATCCTGGAGGAGTTCATTAATTTAAAATACCTTTCAATGATAAATACTTAAGACACTATTAAATTTTGCTTTTGACATTTATTGGTTATATTTTCAATGCTTTTGCATGGTACCATTAAGTGATTTTTTTTTTTTTTTTTTTTTTTTTTTAATTTTATTGCAAGGAAATTTTTTTATTTCTTTCAAATTTAGACATGATGAAGTGCCTAGATATAATTTAGAAACATAAAGCATAGCTTGAAGCCAAAAATCTGGGAAAAAACATCACAGAACAAAGTGATTCCTGATGTTTCAGATGTACACAATTAGTGCCTTTTTAGGACTATAATTTCACTGTGTGGAAATCATGTACAGTATGTTCCTATTTCTAAATTTCATTTCTTGGCATATGATATTCAGTATTTATTATGATCTTGGTTAAAATAAGCTATATCCTGCTCTCTCCCACAGAGGACTCTTATGAGAGTTTTGTTGTATCTGATTATATTTTACTATGCTAGTAAGAGGCATATGATTTTTTGATTGTTTAAGAAAGTCTTAAACAGGAAGTCAAACTTCTGGATGATTATCCAATTCGTATGGAATAAACGTTTGAGACTCATCAGCCTTCTCTCATATTACAAAAAAAAAAAAGAATTTTACCTTTTTAATAGAAAACGTAAAAAAATGCAATCTGAAAAATTCTTATATATCTAATCTGTACATAAATAATGAAATGTACATAGTTTCAGAGAGACTGAAAAAAACCCTCTTTTTATTGCACTAAATCTTATTTAGATGCTTGACACAGAAAGTTCCTCAGATGAGTATGGTATATAGTATTCCCTAGGGCAGATATTTCTCAATGGATTATGATCTAACACTAATAAACAAGTTTTATTATACCCTCATTAAATCAGATATATGTGTCCCAGAGAAGGTATTAATAAATTGACATAAAATTTGAAGAAATGCACTGTTTTGTCTATATATATATATATATATATATATGTTATATATGTAGGGGGAAATTTGGTATACACTCATATATACTTTTTCTCAGACGTGCACACATAGATGAAGAAAGACAAAAAAACAAGTATTTAAAATACGTAAACATGCTATTTCTGATATCTTAATTATGACCTTTTAGGTTTTTATTAAATTAGGAAAAAGAGAAGAAAGAAAATCAGTTACCATGTTGTCACTGAGCTGTAACTGCAAACTTTTTCTTGGTGAAATTTAATGTTTCTGACTCACTTACTGTCTCTTAGTAAAATACGTTTTATAGACTACCTCAACTACAGGACAGCTAGATAGATTAATGCAATCTGAAGGTTGAAAGTTTAAAGAAGGGACTAGGGTACCAGGAAAAAAAAAATCTTTTTTTTTCTTTTTTTTTCTGCTTTTTTAAATAAGATTGTAATGATTAAAATCTCCCTTATTACAACGTTTCCTCTTCACTAATTGTTGTTTTTTTTTCCCAGAAGCCAAGACTTTTGAAATTCCTCAGTCCTTATTAACTGTTCGGTGCCTCCCCTTCACTGCCTGCTTTTCTCCCTTCCCTGACATGCTGTTGAGAGACCACATAGTGGGAAACACTCCTCATCCCACTATAGCTTTGAGCTTGTTTCAGGCTTTATACTTTTGAAGACTGTATTTGACATATTTTATCTGGAGTGATTGTTTTCTGAAAGCAGTTTATATTGAGGTCACCATAGCTACCTAAAAACCCTTTTTACAGGAGAAAAGCTTAAAAAGAAAACAGTATTAAGGATTAATTTGCAACAGGATTAAGTTATTGATTACAAAATTGGAAGTGAAGTTACAAACAAAAAGCATTTAATACGGAACAGGTAAGCTGGGAACTAATCTTTCCTCATCTAGGATTTCTCATGCTTTGGCTGTCTCATACTGCCTGTTAAGAACAGCTGTTAAGAAATTAATTTCTACTCCAGTTTCCATCCTGTGTTTTTCTGGTTATTATTCAGTGAAATAAAAAGGCATTTCACGATTCCTGTGACTTTCTAAGGTTGCTCATAGCAGTACAGCCACGCTCAACACTGTCAAACATCAGGTGAATAGCTAGACACCTTTTCCATGACAGACTCTGGCTAGCTTGAGCTTGATGGGAACCTATAGTTTCATAGGACTGAGGTGTCCAAATTCTCCAGCTCTGACTTTTTCCTGTTTTCTTTGAGGGTTTTCTCAAAAGCGTGCTTAGCACCTATCACCAGAGACCTGCAGGCAGAAGATCTTCAAGTGAGCCCTCACTATTGGTGCTACAGCAAGCCATGTGCACCTGAAAAGCAGACACATCCCTGTAACTTATGTATGCACCCGCCAGGGCATGCCCTGACGCTTGCAGCCTGCTTCATTTCCAAATCAAGGTGGAGAACTGTGAACTGAGAACCACAGAGACATTGGGGGAGATCAGGGATTGCCTCAGCTCCCTCCCATATCGGCTGGTGGCCTGCTAATGAAATCATAGCCTACCTCAAGCTCCAGGTTCATTGCTTTCCCTTTTCTGTGACATACTTTCTACTTCTTCGCCTTCCACCAACACATTTGTTTTCCAAATAAGGGACACCATCTGAAACACACCCTGGAAGACTAACGTTTTTTTGTCAGTGTTGAGGCCAGTCTGCAAAATGTGGTCACCCCCAACCCTAAGGTGCATAGGAAGCTTCTGGTTCAGGTGACTTTCGAAGGTTTGACTTTGTAAATCTTGGCATTATTCCAATGTTAAAATATTTTGCAATTTTTGCTGGGTATGTGCTGACCCCCTGAAATGAATGTTAACTATCCCTAGTGAAAGTGAAACAGAGTTTTCAAAGCAAGACCACGACATTAAATCTAGGAGTGGAACAGCATAATTTTCATT
This sequence comes from Forpus xanthops, assembly GCA_032466535.1. Classification (NCBI taxonomy): domain Eukaryota; kingdom Metazoa; phylum Chordata; class Aves; order Psittaciformes; family Psittacidae; genus Forpus; species Forpus xanthops. The sequence continues at coordinate 19,703 of JASSUY010041802.1, forward strand.
CAGGGAACTGTCACTTATTTTGCATTTGCTCCAGTTCTCATTTTTTAACAGGCTTTTAAACAGCAAATTAATATATTCTTGTATCTTCCTAAGTCTAAGTATTGCAGCTTCACATTCATTTGCAGTCAGACTTTCCCATCTGTGCCTGAAAGTGACATTTTCAGATTAGCTCTTTCATATTCATCAATAGCTATTTACTTTTCTAGAAAGTGTCTTTATCAAATGCAGCTTCTCAAATTATTTAATCTGTTTGTTAGGACTACAAGAAAACAAGCATGATTAATTCTAAAAATCATAGATAAAAAGCCAGCCATGAATAACTACACTTTTATTGAAACAGTCTCAACCATGCAGTATATTTAGTAAGACAATGTCAAAGCCCCAAAAGGTTCTGCCTTCTGCTTTCTTTCATCAAAAATATCTCAGTAAGCAACATTAGGAAAAAAATGTGTGGAATCACTCTGTTTTCTGTTCTCTATGCTTATTCAAGCAAAAAGGTAAAATGATCTAGAATTGTCATACAGAAGAAGTTTTCTGAGTTGGTACATCAGAAACAATACCTTCAGAACAACAGAAAGTAGCTCTAGAGGGAAATATGTTACATCTTTCTATTTCTATAATTGTTTCTGAAAAGATATATATGAGTATCTCAGAACATTACCTGAATGTCATGAATAATTTTAAATAATATTTTATCAATATTAAAGCAAACACAAATTATTCTCTGTCCACTATTAGCCATATGCTGGCAAGGACCACAAAACATTCTGCCAATGTCAGAATTTATTTGCAAGCCTTCTGCTTTTTCTGGTGCTGAAGAATGTACTGATTTTTGCTTGCTCCTTTTTTTTTTTCTTTTCCCCCTATGAGATTTCGAAAACCACCAGATTTGCTTCCATTTGTTTCTGTAACTAACATGCTAGAGAATCTATCAATAGACTACTGTTCTGACCCCAAACAATAATTTCAGCATAGGCTATTGAGGACTATTTGTTTCCTACAAGTTGCCCTCTGTGTCCATCTGCAAAGGAGATAGATTATCAAATCCTGCAAACTAGTAACTCATGCACTTAGCTTTGGAGCTTAGTTACCTGTACAGTAGTAGGAGACCAAAGTGACAAATTATACCCACCATCCACTAGGCTAGAAATCAATAAGCAAAATGCTTTCTTCATACTTCAATTCATACATTCAGAAAAATCGGATGCTACTATATTAACCTCTCACTGCTTTCTGGATGGTTTTAGACCAGTGCAACATTTACAATTATAGAACATCTTTGAAATTCTTTAAATTATTGCCAAAACGAAGTCTTTGAAGCAGAATTTACACCACTAGGTCTTTGTATGTAAATATATATAAAAGGGCAAGTTTTGAAAGAAAATCTCAGGTAAACATAATTATAGACTTTCAGCAAAGGTAAAAACCAGGATCAGGTTTAATATTTCAATATATGAAACATTAAAGAGTTTAATATTCAGCATCAATTGCTACTAATTTTGTTGTGAACAACAATCTTTCAGATGGTATATGAACCATCCCTCCATGGAAAAAAGATTTAATGACTTTTTCATGAAATTATTGTCAACATACCATCACATTGTCTTCATATATTAACACATCAAATACCTTCATAAAACCTAAATATAAATTATGTGCTGACTACTTACCTAACTGGGTCTCCTGAACTGTTAGCTTACTCTCCAAGGGATGCAAAAGCTTCGGTGGTTTATCTGTTAGTGGTGCTACAAAAGAAAGACATTCACATATAAAATTTTCTGATTATTATTGGGTAGCATAAGACTTGATATTATACCAATTGTTACAGAAATGCTTCAGTTTTTTTTTTTTTTTTTTTTGTTTAAACAATGTTCATGACTTCAGTAGCTGTAAATATTTCTCCTTTGAGAGTATATATAGCACTGATGCTTAGAATCTTTCACATACTATGATGTTAAATTCACTTCCATTAATAAAACTCAACTTTTTAACCCTTCACAAAAAAACATGCATTGGATTATTATAATTTTGTACTTTCAAAAATATTATGCAGCATTTCACTGTTTGTTATAATATTTCATAGATTCATAGAATCGTAGAACAGTTACAGCTGGAAAGGACCTTATGATCACCTAGTTCTAACTCCCCTGCAATGGGCAGGGACAACTCACACTAAACCATGTCACCCAAGGCTATGTCCAACCCAGCCTTGAACACCACCAGCAATGGAGCATTCACAGCTTCCCT
>JASSUY010041802.1:23396-74016 GCA_032466535.1 Forpus xanthops
AGGTGAGGCTGACTGGTCTGTAGTTCCCTGGCTCATCCATTTTCCTCTTCTTGAAAATGGGGGTTATATTTCCCTTTCTCGAGTCTTTGGGAACTTCACCTTTCTGCCATGATTTTTCAAATATGATGCCTAGTGGTTTAGCAACTTTATTTAACATCTCCTTCAGGACACATGGATGGATTTCATCAGGTCCCATGGACTTGTGTACGTTCAGGTTCCTAAGATTGTCTCAAGCCAGATCCTCTACTACAGTGGACCTGAGGTCTTCATTGTTACAGTCCCTGTGTCTGACTTCCATGACTTGGGTGGTATGGTCATAGCATTTGCCAGTGAAGATTGAGGCAAAGAATTAATTAAGACCCTCAGCCTTCTCCAAATCCAGAGTAGACAGTTCTCCCAATAGCATCCAGACAGGGCTCATGTTGTCCCTAGTCTTTCGTTTGCAGTGTGTCTACAGAATCCCTTCCTGCTATCTTTAATTACATTTCTTTCAAATGTAGTTATTAACTGAGAAATGATATGATTGAAGTTACGGCAAAACAATTTTGAAATTTTAATTAATGTTGTATTTAAAAAGATATTGCCATCTCTGAAATATTTGACAGTAGAGTACTAGAAAAAGTCTCAGTTTTCAAAATCCAAGGTATGGATACAGTTAAATAACAAGATTAGTAAGATTACTTTCTAATAAGATTATTTTCCTCCTCCTTTTTAACTACCCTGAAGTAATGCTAGGAAACTTACACAAATTTTGGAATAGGAAGAGTTTTGTAGTGGTCAAAAACCTTTTGAAGGTTGTTGAATCATATACACATCATGCATCTAAACAGTGCAGTTATGCCACTAGATTTTATAATACCTTCATACTTAATTCACAGAAGTGATACTGATTATTACTACTTTTTTTGTTGATAGTAAGTGTAATCCTTACGGATCTCTGACAGATAAGCACAGGCAAAAAAAAAAAAAGAGCATTCATTTATTTTTTTCTTTAAAATTTATAGTAAATGTTCAAGGGAATGCTCCAACTTTTGTAGTCACCTGGAACATTATGATATTTTGCTTTTCAACATTAATTCATACTTCAGTCTTTAACAAAGATTATAGGCTGTCAGAGATTTAAAGTACATTTGATGTTTTGATATAACTCTATAATATTTCTTCCCTCCAACTTGTCAAAATCACTGTTCCCTTTCTTACTGACACATACATCCAGATGTGTATTGGTTTAATCTACTAAACACTCATCTTCTGTCAGGTGAATTTCAGGAGAGGTTTATGCATTACCTTTACTATTTCTTCTCCTCTTTAAATAAGGTATGATGCCTTTTAAAATTTACAGTACAAATTTCAACTTTGCAGTAATGACAAAATGGATCCATTATCTACTCATATGTTTCTGCAGAGGATCATAGAACAGTTAAGGTTGGAAAGGACCTTAAGATTATCTACTTCTAACCCCCCTGCCAAGGGCAAGGAACACCTCCCACTAAACCTTGCCACCCAAGGTCTGTCCAACCTGGCCTTGAACACAACCAGCGATGGAGCAGTCACAACTTCCCTGGGCAACCCAATTCAGTGCCTCACCACCCTTACAGTAAAGAATTTCTTCCCCATATACAATCTAAATTTCCCCTGTTTAAGTTTGAACCCATTGACGCTTGGCCTATCACTACAGTCCCTAATGAAGAGTCCCTTCTCATCACCCCTATAGGCTCCCTTCAGATCCTGGAAGGCTGCTATGAGATCTCCACGCAGCCTTCTCCAGGCTCAACAGCCCCAAATTTCTCAGTCGACCTTCATGCAACAATTCTAGACTATAGTATAGACTGGAGAGAGCCACAGCTGTGAAAGACTTTCCTTCACACTGTTTTCCGATGAGAATTATTTTTAGCAACTTTGATCTTTTATTTTTTTAAGTTTTTTTTTTTTTTTTTTGGTGGGGGAGATAACATGGATAGCACGAAAAGAATTCAAAATACGTATTTTCTTAAACTGAAAAATTAGTCATTTCCATTTCTTTACTCCTCTGTAAAGGCTCATAATTTATCAGCACATTGCAATTTTTAAAGCATCATCCACTATGAATTTAAATTTAGTTTTGCAGTTCTGTCATTTTCAAGTCAATTGCCATTCATCAGATAATGTCTTCTGAGTCACTGTTGCTCTAAATCTGTTTTGAAACTCTTCCAACAAAGTTTTCTCCTGCTAAGTAAAGATATAGTAACTGATGAAGTTGATCTGAATGCAACAAATAAGTATATTAGAAAACAGTATTTTTCTCAGTTAAGCAAAGACTGACATGTGATAGTCACCAATATCTGTGGCCAGGAAGAATTAACACTTAATGAGACAGTGTAACTCTAAGCTCTTTAAATTGGGGCAAATATCAGCATTTCAGTGTTGTATTCCCTACTGATGCCTGCCAACCTAACGCTGCTGTGGGTACGTCTGTACTACAGGCAATCACATCTGCCAGGGCCAACTAATTCAGCCATCTGGAAAATGTGGAAAAAAAAAAAAGATACCCTGGGTATTCTGCATTGCAGAGGTTCAGACTGTAGGGAAATATTGTGAATCAGAGTAATACAGACAAGGAAAATAATTTCTGTAACTTGGTATAATTAGAATCTCAGATTTTCAAAGATGATATGAAATGCACCCTCAGTCAGTCAACAGCTTTAGTAACCATTATTTCATCTATTTATTAACTTGGAAATATATGCATGTTTTCACTGCAATTAATCCATATGGACTGAGGCAGAGGTGGAAATATCTCCAGCTGCCTCTCTCTCGTTCAAGTTCACATTCTCCACAGATAGCAACATTAATGGACAGGACAGAGTATCTGCAACCCTTGTGTTGATTTAGAAACTCTGAAGTAAACATATGTGTCTCCTATAAACCATTTCATGTCCTTCAAGCCAAGGGATTTGGTTTCTTAACTGGGTCAACTCACCATGCAACAGGCTATTCAAAATTAATATAGTTTTTGGGTGGGTCTATTGAGGCACAGTTACCTACTAAATCAAACAGAAAACCCAAAATTTTATCCTTTCTGCCTACACTTCTACTAAACAACAGGAATCAAACAAAAATTACAAATTCACAACTACACCTGGTCTCATAAAAAGTTAAACAACTTTTTTTGTTTTTCGTGAATAGATGCTGGAAGGCAATAATTTTCATGTCTTACAAAAATATTAATGATTTCAAAGCACTTTCTATTCTGTACTGTATACAAAGAACCAGAATTCTTTTGATTGTGTTTCAAAAACACACAGAGAGGATCCTCTACCCACCAGGCAGTAGCTATCAACATGGTTGTTGTATAGTAGGAACAGAGTATTCAGAGTCTTATTCTTAGATGGGAGTTCTTGCCTGTTGGCAAGAATCTTAGTTCCTGGATATTATCACCTAATGTTGCATGGGTGCACTTCTCCCTTCATCTCTCTCTCCCCTTCCCTACTTTTCTTTCCCTTTTTTCTTTCCTTTTCTTTCTTTCCCTATTGATAATTTTGTTTTCTTTTTTTTTTTTCCCTTTCCTTCCCACTTAAGAGTTAAGAAAATTGGTATATTCCTCTCAAAAAAATGGGGTCTGACAGATCAGATTCTTTAAAAAGAAGAAAAAAAAAAAAAAAAAAACAATGATCAAGCAAAGAAACAAAAGATGCTGGATTGCTGGATCATAAATCAAGTTTATGGCCAATCTTACATTTGATTTCTAAACTACCAGTGATGAATGTGTCACAAATATGCCAAACTTGATTTTGATTAGAAACAAACTAAAGTTTAAAAAAAATAAGTAACCAATTCTGAAGCTTTATTAAAATTTAATATTTAACTCCAGAGATACCATCCAGTTGCAGATAGATTGACAATGCTCAAAGAGAAAGTGCCTAAATTTATATTCAAGTCTATCAGATTGGATTTACATTTAAAACATATTGAACAATTTGTCTTGTGGTAATGAAAGTGAGAGCCATCACAATCCATCACCCTCCTGGTAACTAGTCAGAAAATAATATTTTTACATTACCTGTCTGCTTCCATGCTCCTTTTTCTAAGCTGCCATTTTAAGTTTAGATGCTTATGGTCACACAATAAACACATTTCTCTATGCAAAATTCTGTTGAAGAGACCAACCACCTGTTTGAATTTAACAGAGCTAATGAAGAAAAGCTTAACTCAAACTGTACATAAAGAACCCACAAATCTGGACATCAAAACCCACAAGCTTTATAATAGAAAAACAAAAATTCCAAAGTTCTATATTTATGTCTGTTTTGCAAAGTGTTCTCAAGATTCTTCCTTGCTAATTGCAATGATTACAGTTAGTTTCAGTTTCTTGGAGGCAGGAAGGGCTGTGTGGAGTTGTCTGTTACTCAGAAAGCCAGTTTATTGGGTGGATACTTCCTGCAGGGGAAAAAAAAATGAAAATCACAGTAACGGCTACCTTACCTGGCCAGTCTGAGTTATCTATATTTTAGAGTATTTCTTGTTCAACTTTTTTATTGAAGTAAAACTTACTTTCTGAGGATGAAAACCCTTCTGATCCTTCTGAGATTTGAGAAAATACAATGAGATTAAACCTCTTACATTTACGAACTTAGACCATTTTTAGAAGAAATGACTGACATAGCCCTGTAACGCATTGCAGCTAAGGTGCAGAATTAAATCAGGGAAGGAACTCCTTGCTACGCTAAGGCAAAATATTTGTACACTTTGAAACCAAAGGAAGCCAGAGGGATGGAGTTCTTTTCTTGAAGTCCACACTGTTTCTCTGATTTCACCCCTCAGTTCAGAAAGATCCTCCATTTCAACTTGCTTCCAGAAATTAAGGAATTCCTCATTTCTGTGGACTTCCATGCTGATTTTCTGTGCCTAGGTTTCTTTTTGTACTCCCTTCATTCTGCTAATTTTGCCACAGGCAAATGACTCTGGGGACAAGACACCTCTATCAGAGAAGGCATATTAGGTCTGATTGACTAAAAGATGAACTTTCAGGCACTTCTGAGCACAGTGCCTGGCACTACTGCCTACTCCTCACACCCTCAGAGTTGGATGGTGTCTGGCTATTAAGTGTGCATGGTGTGTTTGCCTCTCTAACTACTGCTTCTCAACATTTAACCAAGCATTGTCAAGCACGATAATCTTATACCAGTGGCAGCAGAGATTTGAAATGAGATTAAAACAATAGATTTGATTTTTGTACTGCTATGATAGGGTCCATATCATGAGGGGGCTCTTGAAATAAAGTGCTCTCATTAAAAAGCCATAATTTATGAAAAGCTGCTGTAGATGGCAATATTTAGCAATCACAAGTAATTATAAGAATAGGAGGAAAAAACAGCATTTCAGTTGATAAGTGCTATAACTTGGAAAACAGTTGTGTATGCTTTTTGGATCCTTTTTTTTTTTCTTCCTAATAGTTGTGTCTGTAAAAGAAGCAATGCAGTAATAGCAGTGTACAGTAGACTGCAATAAAAATTAATTATGTGCATTCTGAACCTGCAGCCTTGAAACATTGGTATATGCAGCCACTGTCCAGATGAATACCAATTCAGAGAACTCTCAGGTTCCTTACAGAAATTTTGAGCAGAGCAAAACTTAGGTATGCAATACAAGGATGTTTTTTTTTTTCCTTATTTCTCCTAACATATATATAGCTCGATGTATTCAGATTTATCATTAGAGGAATCATCACCTTTTAAAAAATAAATATACGGCAAGGACTTCCACAGAAAGGGAATTCTTCATAACTGATTGATACTTCTAACAACCTTAAATCTCATTTCTCAGTTACAATGAGATTACTTTTCATTAAGAAGGGCATCATTTAAAAACACACGTCATGAACTGCACAGTAGCCGTATAAAACTATTCTATCTCACTGTGTAAACAAGGCACATACAAATACACTGAATGAAGCAGCTCAAAGTGAGGGCAGATACATATGAGGATACTAATATTACATGTGTGAAGCCATAGGCATGTGGCCATAAATGAGTAACCTAATGTGACAGATTACTTCAACTGATTAAAGGTCAGCTCTTATCTTCAGAAATGTTCACATAAAACTTGCACTGAGAAAAAAAAAAATCTGCCTCTTTTTCAGTTTTTGTCTTTCTCATTGTCATATTGCACATTTAAAATGCCCAACCCTCTTGCTTTGGACATAAGAATGAATACGGTCTTTATTTCTTATACCTAATTCTTTCTTCTGATGTTTTTCCTCTTCCTGCCAGAGTATCAAAAGTGGGTGCTTTGCATAACCATTTTTATACTTCTTGAAGAGGGTACCCAGACCAGTTGCTGCTCACATGTAACAGGTCACTCTTATAAAACATGTCAATAGGATCTGGCATTTTGCATAGTCTCTGTTCCTTCGGCCTTTATTATGACAGCAACTAGAAGTCAAAAAACTGAGGACAGAGAAGGTCACTACAATTGGCATGTTTTTGTATTCATGCATGATGCTACCAGTGTGAGTTTGACTTATTCTTCAATTCTACCTACACAGAGCTTTCCCTAAAACATCCTTGTCTTTAATAATGGGTGAAACCATGATTAAGCAAATCCAGTTCACCTCAGTTAAACTGCATGTGCTGCAGTTTCTTCTTTGTTTTTGTCCAAGACTAATGAAAATTTGGGGAGGATTTTTCCTTGTACTTCTTAAGTCTGGCATCACATAATAATGATTTTTGGAGGGATCAATATGGAACAGAATCCTTACCAAAACTATTTAGAGACATATTTATTTGCTTTTAAAACTCATAAAAGTATTCTGTTGCTCCTATATCTGCATGCTATATTATGCCTTTGTTTATTAGAGTCTTCAGATGTTGTATAGATCTTATATAAAGCTGTTGAAACAAACAGAAACATGCAATATTCTTCACAATTGGGCTACCTGAATAAATTACATATTCATGCAGCAAAATAGAGTTATATAAATCACAAAGTTCTGACAAACAAGCAAAGCTAAACTCACACATTTCACATCAAGCAACCGTTCTGCAACACGCACTGTTAAAATTTCTCTGCATATTATAATAGATTCTCTTACATTGTTCCCTTCATCTATTTTCTTTCCTTTTTTCTCTATGTTAAAATATAGAAAAATAAGGGGAGAAGTATCATAAGGCTATGTTCTCTGTGACAAGACCAAGCACATATTTTCTTAAAAATTGCTGTATTATTCTTACTGCATGACCCCAGAAAATCTTACTATCCAATTAGAAATAACTACTTTTTCTCATTCAGCTTCACTTTTATGATTGCCAACTGAATTTTAGCATTTGCTATTATTTCTTTTCCTCAACCTTGTCACAATCATAAAATGTTTTCCCTTGAAATTTATCATTCATTTTCATTTTCACCTATTATTTTGTATACCTGTCTCAAATTGAGATTTCAAACCCGAGGAACCGAAGTATATTTTCCCTTATTTAAAGTATTTTACTGTAAAACAGTAATTTTAGAAAATAATAATATATGTGGATCTCTTTATTCCTTGTCATTCTCTTTTTTTGAGACTTGGGGCAGATAGTTCTTGAAAATACTGTAGCTCATGACTTTTGAACACACATTCTAGATACTCTATGCTTTTATTTTTTTTTCATAATTAAATATTTTTTGCTGATAATGCTGACATTTCAGAATGAGATTTCTCATCCTCTGAGGAGGCCTTGTAAAGGGAATAAGAACCTATGCACCCTGACCACTTCAACTCTTCCAAAGAGCTGACATTTAAAGGCCTTGCAATTAAAGTTTTTACCTATCACAGTTTCCTCTTTTAGGATTTGTAGTCAATCTTTTCATTCTGTTGTTTTATTTTGAAATAATCTTATTTAAAAGGCAACCTGCTCTCATTAACTCTGTTCTGATTCTGTCTTAGATCTGTATACCTCTTTCATTTGTTCTTTGAGTCGTTTCAGTGATTTAATTTTCTGAATCTGTCTTAGCTCTGCTATTTGAACATACTGTAACTTCTTGCGCTCCCCAAAACAAGAAAAAAATCCATAATTTCCTCTTTTTTGAACAATATAAGAGCTTTTTGTTTGGTTGGTGGTTTTTTTTTTTTTTCTTTCTTTCTATATTTCTCTGCTAGTATGCATTAAATTTCCTGTCCTCTCATGTAGTCATTTTTTATCTGCTCCATTCAACTAGGCTCATTTGCTTTTAAGCTGAGGCACTTTGGGCTATAACATAGCAAATGCAATTCTCATCTTCCAGAAAGGCAAGAAGGAGACTCTTGGGGGCATAGGCTTTCTTAGCTGCAATGAAACACATTTGGACTGCCAAGTCTAGTACTGGGCTCTTCAACATGAGAGAGATGTAGACGTGCTGAAATAAGGACAGTAAAGGACCAAAATGATAATTAAGGGTCTGGAGCATTTCATAGAAGGAGATGTTGAGAGAGCTGAGACTGCTCATCATGGAGAAAAGAAGGTACAGGGGGATCTTGTCCATACGTAAACTTTATGGGGGAAGTAAAGACAATAGAAACAGACTTTTCTCAGCAGTGCTAAGGGACAGGAAAAGGCAATGGCACAAACTGAAACACACAGGAAATTCCACTTAAACATAAAGAAAAAATTGTTCACTATGAAGGTGTTCTCATATAGAAGTCTCAATTCTTATATATATTCCAAACCCAATTAGACATGACCCTCAGAAACCTACCCTTGCTGAAGGTCAAATCCCCTGCTCTGAGCAGAAGGATTTGACCAGAAAATTTCTAGCAGGTCTTCACATTCTTTTTTATTTTTATCAAATATTTGTTCTTACAATCAGGTTTAGAAAGTCTCGAGAATACACAGGGCATCCCGAGTGGTTAGTGTCTATGCAGCAGATGAGATAGGTCTGGATTTAGGGGACATACTGTGCAAATTGCATTGTACTGTTTTACAGTTTATCATACAGATATTCTGCCTGGTTCTATACTGTGTGTACAGACCCTCTCATAACAGCAGGAATACTGGCACAGGGGACTTCATGTTTCCATTATCTCTATACAAAACTTGTCTGAAACTAAAGCCAAAAGTATTAGTTTCCATAGATTTTCTGTTTTGTAGCATGGTAGGAAGTCAAGGTTTGCCACAGGACATTAAAAGCAAAAAAAGTTATGCAGTCCATGTAAGGGAAGGGAGGGGAGCATGACTGAGAACAATAATACCTGATACTTACTGTTCATTTGACGTGCCAAGCTTTAACTAAAGCTCCCTATACAAACCTAGTATGGTAGATGCTATATTAGCACACATCATACTGTTAACTTGGCAACAAACAGATATTAGACATCATAAATATTTGGTCTGCAAAAATGTTACCAAAGCTGGAGCTCACACAACCATTTAATACTTGATACACAAAAATCACTGTGGTTGTAAAAAATGTGTATATACTTGTATACTAAAATGTCTCTAAAGCAAACTCTTAAAACAGAAAATCATGTTGAAAATAATACTGTTAAATATATATATATGTAAAAAAAGCAAACAAAAAAGCCCAACAAAACAAACAAAACACAAAGCACTCTTTAATTACAATCAAGTTAATAAAAATCACCATTGCTGCCAAACAATGTAGGTCACATTAGATTTTTTATTTTTCAGATACTATTATAGGAAAATGATGACAGATTTCCCTCTCTTTAGCTGACCTTTTTAAAAAGAAATCTTGTCTTACTTTCATTTGGAAACAGAAAATGGTGATTGGAATGGTTAATTTTATAAATTAATGAGATTAATGACTACTAAATCATCTGCACATTGTTTTCTTTTGTCAGAAAGATATGTTTTCTTTGGCTAGAAATCTAAGACATTCTATTTCTCTTCAGAATATCTACTACCATAAATTCACAATAACTCTCTTGATAGCTATTACTCAGTTCTCTTCTTAATCAAATACCTTCAGCTAGAGGAATTGGAAAGCTTTTGCTTAGTTTTCACCAAACTTGTTATTTCTTCTGAATGTAAGGAGGAATTCATAATGGTATATATATATAATTTACACAGAAAAGAAATCCTTATTCAGGAATTTTCTATTTCTGAAATTTTCAATAGGCATGTCTACTTTTCTTGACAGAAAAAAAAAAAAAAAAAAAAAAAAAAAAAAAAACAAAAAAAAAAAAAAAAAAAACAAAAAAAAACAAACCCCATGACATTGTTTTGCCATTTCTGATGTTAAAAAAAAAGTGTTCATTTTGGATACAACATTAAGAGTAAGGTCTCCTTAATATTACTCTTTGTCTGCCTACATTTCTTCTTATTGGTTCTTGTGGTATAAGCAGTTTATTTTTCACAATATTTTTGTTTGAATAAAGGCTGAAGTTAAGAGATCAGAAATTAATAAAAACTCTAATTTCAACTGAAGGTCTAGCTATCTATGTTAGAACTTGCTAATCTGTCTTGGAGTCTGTCTACAAGGCACTACTCAGTCTCATCCAGAATTATATGAGCCCCATTAGAAAGAATGTAGTAGGCACTATTGTGTCTGAGCTAAAAAACTCTATTTCAGAAATTCAATAATCTGCATTGGTGAGTGAGGGAAAAGTGCCCTCCTAAAATATCTGTGCTGCTTCTAGCATTTGAGCTAACTAAGTGCTACTGCACAATACTTCACTATAATATATCATTAGTTATTTAGGAGCCTTAATCTGGTTTTCAAAAGTGGTATAGCTACCTAGGAGCCCAAGAATCATGTCAGTTATCAAGAACTCATGACTTGATATGAAACACATTTTTTTTTAATTCCTGTGCTTTTGTAAATCCCATTTCGTATCAGCAGAAATCTAAATTCCTGGAAAGCAAGTGACTTGCCTGAAAATTTTGTTTGGCTGAAAACTTAATTTTCTGGTAAATCAGACTTTTTTCCCAATGGATAAGAAATCTGTGATGTAGAGTCTGTGTAGAAAGTATAAGCATAACTGGTTTTGTAAACAAATACTCTGATTTTAGTTCATATAGCTGACTTCCTTTGCATGTTTGAAAAAGTGCATAACCTGTCATGCTAGTGAAAGGAGAAAAATTCTTGTCACTTCAGCCATCTAGGTCTTAGAATTTAAAAAGATAGAGCTGTAGCAAACACTTCAAGTTGGTTTTACTGGGAAATTGAAAAAGAAAAGCATTGAATCAGAAATATTTCAGCTTTTGCAGATGCCAAATAAAATCATAGAGAGAATATGAAAAATTTATCATGAGAAAAATCTTTATTCCTTTATTGATTGGAAGATTATTCCTTGGAACTATTTAATCCTTGTGGCTTCTGTGTTTAGTTTTGATAGCAAGTAACAAATTTTGTCCCATAAACAGGTGTAAGAAATAACTATTGCATTACATGGATCCCTCTCTTTAAGCAGAGAAAGAAGGCAAATAGAAGTTATTATCCCACAGTAGCAGACATGTCTTTTCTAGGTAACACACCAGCTAGGACCAGTCTGCCCAAAAGTCTGGCATTACTATTTAATATTCTTAAAGTCATACTAATGAAACAGGCCTTACGCAGTAAACATTAGGACACAGTGCCTCCCCAGGCAGGACAGCAAGCTAGTATACTGGAGGAAGAAAAAGTGGATCTTCTGAATCAAATGAAAAACAGATGGCACCTTCTGCTCTTACATTGCTTTCCAAGACAAAGTTAATTCAAAGAAGCAATGCTACCAACAAAACCCAAAAGAAGACCATAGCCAAACAAGCCTCCCAACTTTTCCTTATACTTTAAACAAGTATACACCAAGTTAAGCATGATTTTATGGATGTTTTATATACCCCACTACTCTGCTGTTGTAAGACCTCACTTGGAGTATTGTGTACAGTTCTGGTGTCCTCAACATAAAAAGGACATGGAACTGTAAGAACAAGTCCAGAGGAGGGCCACAAAGATGATCAGGGGACCACAGCACCTCCCATATGAAGACAGGCTAAGAAAGTTGGGGCTGTCGGAACCGGGAGAAGAGAAGGCTGTGTGGAAACCTCATAGCAACATTCTAGTATCTGAAGGGGGCTATAGGGATGCTTGGGAGGGACTCTTCATTAGGGACTGTAGTGATAGGACAGGGGGTAATGGGTTCAAACTTAAACAGGGGAAGTTTAGATTGGATCTGAGGAAGAAATTCTTTATTGTGAGTGTGGTGAGGCACTGGAATGAGTTGCCCAGGGAAGTTGTGAATGCGCCTTTGCTGGTGGTGTTCAAGGGTGGGTTGGACAGAGCCTTGGGTGGCATGGTTTAGTGTCCCTGTCCATGGCAGGGGATGTGGAACAAGATTATTTTAAGATCCTTTCCAACCCTTACTATTCTGATTCTATATTAGTATATTAGTAGCTTCCGCATATTAACAAGGGTGAGGGATGAGAAACAAACATTTTAAAAGGTGTATATCTTAATTACTAAAATATGCTGACAGACACTTAGGTAGATTTTCAAAGCCTTTAGATATCGCATTCCCATTGTACCCCACAGTTACTGGGCATTTTGGAATCCAGGCACTCTGTATCATGTACAAAGGTCAGAATGCATGTCAAAAGCATAAAGACTATTCCAAGTTTTTCTTTCTGACTCAGTTATATCAGTTAGGTATAGTCACAATATTTGTCATTCTTTTTCATATAACATCTCCCAAAGATGATCCAGAAATTGTTGCCTCCCTCAAAAGTTCATTTCACCTGTCAACAGGTGTTGGTGTCACATACAGAAGTTTTCTCCTGTATTGTGTTATACTACCATCCAGCAAAGATGGCATAGTTTTCATTGTTACCAGTGGTTTTCATTTGAACCTCAAAAGCTATCACAGCCCCTACTAATGACTTAATCATATATAACCCCAGCTAGAAACGCTAAAAGTATCAGATCAGGTCCAAAAGTAAATAATGAAAATATTATTCAAATCAACTAAAAAGGAAAAAGGTAATTATCATTTTTTTTTAGCAGTTTGAGAAATGCCATGCTTATGGTGTTCCACTTTGCTTCCTATCCCACTGCTCAGATTCCCTGTTTGTGTAATACAAACCCAGTTAAAACCTAATTATAGTTGTCTAGAGCTGACCACTGGAGAACCCACACTAAACAGTGATCTTACAAGAAATGGTACCTCAGCTAGTGTGGGGGCACGCTTAACAGGGTGCAATGCAGTAACTTAAATTAGTCATCAAGTTGACTAATCACAAATCGCAAATGTAGACAACACCACAATAGAAGCTAAAAAAGCACTCCTGAAATAAAAGAAACTTGCAGGTATTTTTTGTGTTAGGAATAAATATAGTTTTCAAGCATGCTCAGTGACAGAGAAGAAGAGAATAAGAAACAAAAGCAAATCATTCCCAAATTCACTTTGCATAAGGAACTGTGGAAGAAAACATGGCAACATCACATATTTCTACTGAAATTAGCTGCTTCATATATAAACGCAAAGCTATAAACTCTTGCAGCACTTGAAGATTTTCCCCCCATCATTATTTTGATAGAACTGAATTTATCAAGTGTTTATGGGGTCCTAAAACAATTCCATACATATATATTTATCCTTCATGCGTATTTCAAAAATGTTAATCATTATGTTACAAGTTAAGCATTGTTCAGCCAGACTCACTTTCGATAAATGTGAAATTAATATATTTCATTTATGACAGCAATAGAAAAACAAGAAAAGAAATAAATAATAAAATTCCATGAACCCATGTATATTATTCTGTTTCTCTTCTGGGAATGCAACTAGCTTTAAAGTACAAGGTGGATTCAAGCTATCAGAAATCAATAAGCAAGAAATTGGAAACATTTGTGATGTGAAAGAACTCTGGAAAATCTCACACTAGGATGCAATACGGAAGGTAAAAGAAGTCATGGTGAATGTGTACCCTTAATATATGCACATCTTTTCTACAGCTTCCTCCTTTTTTAAAGGGAAATGTGAGAACGGAGGAGATTTAGCTTTAATACATACTTCAATCCAAACAAAAATATATACACCAGAGAACAGAAAACGCAGAAACACAGTGCTAATCAAAAAGAAAAAAATGTATATAGTAAATCATGCTATAAAATTATCATGTGCAATGCTGATTTAAAAAAAAAAAACCATTTCACAAGCAAATACTGGAAAGGTATTTAAAAGCTATTATCAAAAGCAGGCAGCAATAAATCTATTGAACAGAAAGTGTTCCTGAAAAAATTGTAATTTGGCAGACAATTTGTGCCTTATTCACATATTAATCAGAATGTCTCATCAATTTGTGAATATTTCAGACAGAGCTTCTAAGAGTGTACTCATTGTGTGAAATATCAGAACCACGAAGTGGTTGAGGTTGGAAAGGTCCTCAGCCTGAAAGGTAATCTCTCGTAAAACCCCTGCTCAAAGCAAGATAAAATAACCAACACATGTTCAAGGAACCTTAAAGAAATCTTTGTTGTATTAGCAATTTTGTATTCTTCCTAATCATCTTACTTTATTTTCTATAAGATACTTCAGATATGAAGACAGACCATTTCATTCCCATCTACCTCTGCTTTGTCCATGACAGAGCACACTTGCACTAGAGTTCTGATACAAGAATTCACACAAGAATGAGATTTTTGAACTTTCTTAAAACAGGTTTCCAACTGCTAAACTTTTTATATAGGGGCCAATTTCTCTGACAGCTCTTGTCATTTTTTGAAAAAAGAAATAGTTACCAAAATCTGCTTGCAAGTGATAGACAAGTTATTAATGGATGAACATTGGCAGCAGACCCAGGAACATCTAAAATATGCTTTTTCATCTGAAGAATTACTTCATACAATAGAATTTCTTAATTTTATGAATCAACATCACAAAAAGGTACTTTAAAGTTCAGAACAATCAGATATGCTGAGATAATTTGTGCTTGTTAGTATTTTTATTATTGTAAATGCACCTTAAAATGCGCTTACTAAAATGGATTTACCTTATTAATAGGCATTTCCACTTTTGTACTCTTCCATTCAAACTGCTGTGTTTACACTCTGTAGACATATTTTAGCTTCTTCATTCCCTATTTTCTCCAGATATTTAAGTAGTTACAATGTACATGTTTTCAGGTGTTCTTGGAAATGCACAAATGGAAAAACCCAGGAGTTGAACACAGAAAAGACAGGCAGACAGAAAGACAGACAGCAAGGCAGACAGACAGGCAGACAGATAGATGATGTATTACTTCTAAAATAACAAGGGGTTAACAAGTACAGTACCGAATTTCTGTAATCCTAGGATGGCTAAGTTGGAACAACAAATAGACAGATCCTACTGACCTCTAATGAAAGCAGGAGATTCAAGGAAATAAAGTAGATTAATATCTTCTGACTATTAGAAGAAAGAACAGTTTTTTCTGAGAAGTAAATATTAAAAGGTGCAAAGTCCTCTTCATTCTATCTGCTGAGAATTATTTGCTTGCAGAAGTATGCAAGTGCTCTGTCAGAAGTTAACTAATTAAATACATTCATTTTTCTTAGAGATTTTCCTGCTGCACAGCAATTTCATCTGCATTTTATATTCAACCTTACAAATATTCATAGCAGTCCACATTGAGCTCCTTAACAGAAATCATCATACAGTTTTTTTAAGTAGATCTGCACTGTGTCCAGTTCTAGAGTCCTCAGAACAGGAAAGATATGGACCTGTTGGAGAGTGTTCAGAAGAGGACCACAAAAATGATTGGAGGGATAGAACACCTCTCCTGTGAGGAAACAGTGAAAGGGTTGGGGTTGGGGTTGTTCAGCCAGGGGAAAAGAAGGATCCAGGAGACCTTATTGCATCCATTCAGTTCTTAGAAGGGGGCTATAAAAAAAATGGGAAGAGAAAATTTAGTAGGATCTGCTGTGATTGGGTGAAGGGTGATGGTTTTAAAGTAAAAGAAGTGAGATTCAGGTTAGATGTGAGGAAGAAATTTTTTTTTTTTTTACAATGAGTGTGGCAAAATAACAAAAATAGAATAAAATTAAATAGAACAGGATGACCAAAGGGGTGGTAGATGCACTATCCCTGGAGATGTTCAAGGCCAGGCTGGATGTAGTTCTGGGCAACGTGATCTAGTTGAAGATGTCTCAGTTCATTGCGAGGGGGTTGGACTAGATGAGCTTTGAAGCACCCTTCCAAGTCAAACTATTTTGTGATTCCATGTAGGACTCACAGCCCCACCTGTGGTTCTTTAGACAGATCTGTACTAAAATCATAAGCAGAGCCTACAACTTTTCTTACTTATTTACAACTTATTACAACTGCCTCTGGGTCAGTTGGTCCAGTCTGAGCCCGTTCTTATAATGTGTCAACTGGTGCAAACGCAATGGTCTGGTCTTCTGCATAATGTGTAGGTAACAAATCCACTGGACAATTAAACTTGCCAGCATAAAAATCCTCTTAAATAAGTTGGTTATTTCAGTACAAATTAAAGTTCAAGGTCCCAGAACAAAACAAAAGGGGAAATAGACGTTAAGAGGCTCAGACTCAAAACTTATTTTCCTAGCTACACTGCAGGTGTGACAGCTGAGGGGATGGATGGAGGGAGAGAAAGAAAAGCCCTTTTAATGACAACAGAAGTTAGCCTTCATGTTACATGAAAATCAAATGCTTACTTCAAATTTGGAGTGAAGAAGGATCATAAAGAGTGCCATATTTTCAAGAACTGCCAAAAATACTAGGTGCATAACTTAACTTAAAAAAATGTTCCAAGTTTAGATTCACAGTGAGAATACGGGGAATAATTTACAGGTCTTATCTACAAATTTCTGGATCTTTTTATTTAAGCAATTAAGATGATTAAGTACAGTTTCCCCATCTAATTTAATTAGCTGCAATCATACTAAACTATTGTAAGTTGGGCATCAAAGATGTATGATATCTTTTCAAATATGTGTACAATTATTGTGAAAATGAGTGTAATTGTAGAGTTCAGTAGCCCAAGGCAATTACAATTATGAAAAGTGCTTGTTTGGTAAAAGGTCATAATCTGATGTCATGCATTTGCCTGAAATAGTCTTATCACTGCATAGACTCTAACAGTGGAAGCATATTTTTAACAACCATGATTTAGCAATTTAACTTTAGAACTAATTCCATGTGCTCCTGAATATGTTAACAATGAAAAATTAAAATATATTACCTTGACAGAAATGATGGATAAAATATTGAAATTGTTTCTGATTTTTGTATTCAAGCAGTTTATACCATTCCCTAGAGGCATACTGCTTGAATAAAGTGTGCCAGTTTTATGAAACAGCAAAGCTATGATGGTGATATTCAAGGTTCACCTGCTGTAAACTCAGGAGCGATACACCCCAACTAGAAGGAAGTGCTGCAGGAGGGCCAGGAGACCTCTCTGGATAGATAAGGACCTGCTGAGGAAAATCCAAAGGAAAAAGAGACTTATAAAAGGTGAAAGCGAGGACTGGTGGCTTGGGAAGAATAAGGGATGCTTTTCGGGAAGCTAGAGACCAGGTTAGGAAAGCTAAGGCCCAGTTAGAATTAAACTTGGCTAGGGATGTGAATGATAACAGGAAGGGATTCTATAGGTATATTGCAAATAAAAGAAAGAATACTGACAATATGGGCCCCCTCCGGAAGCTATTGGGAGAACTGGCTACCATGGATTTGGAGAAGCTGAGGGTCTTAATTAATTCTTTGCCTTATTCGTCACCGGCAAATGGTCTGGCCACACCACCCAAGTCTTGGAAGGCAGACACAGGGACTGTGAGAATGAAGACCTTGTGCCCACTGCAGGAGAGGATCTGGTCTGAAACAATCTTAGGAACCTGAACATATACAAGTCCATAGTACCTGATGAAATCCATCCATGTGTCCTGAAGGAGATGCTAAATAAAGTTGCTAAACCACTAGACATCATATTTGAAAAATCATGGCAGAAAGGCAAAGTTCCCAACAACTGGAGAAAGGGAAATATAACCCCCATTCTAACGAAGAAGAAAATGGATGAGCCAGGGAACTACAGACCAGTCAGCCTCACCACTGCGTCTGGAAAAATCTTGGAGTGGATTGTCCTGGAAGGCATGCTGAGGCACATGAAAAACAACAAGGTGGTTGGTGACAGCCAGCATGGCTTCACAAAGGGGAAATCTTGCCTGACCAATCTGGTGGCTCTCTATGATGGGGATACGAAACTGATGGAGAGGGGTAGAGCAGCTGATGTCATCTACCTGGACTTGTGCAAAGCATTCAACACTGTCTCACATGACATCCTTGTCTCTAAGTTGGAGAGTCATCAATTTGATAGGTGGACCACTAGATGGTTAAAGAACTGGCAGGATGGTTGCATGTAAAAAGTTGTGGTCAATGGTTCAATGTCCAGCTGGAGACCAGTAACGAGTGGTGTCCCTCAGGAATCGGTGTTGGGACTGGTCTTGTTCAACATCTTTGTTAGTGACATGGACAGTGGGATTAAGTGTACCCTCAGCAGCTTTGCCGATGACACAAGATGTGTGGTTCGTTTGATACATTGGAGGGAAGGACTGCCATCTAGAGGGATCTTGAAATGCTTGGGAGGTGCGATGATGCCTATCTGATGAAGTTTAACCATGACAAGTGCATGCTCCTACACCTGTGTTGGAGCAATGCCAGGCACAGCTACAGGTTGGGCAGAGAAGAGATCCAGAGCAGCCCTGCATCCCAGAAAGTCCTTGGTCAGACCAAAACATTCTAAATCATAACTATAAACACTGGTGTTATTAGTGCTGTTCCCAGGCAGAAAGTTGAAAACACAACATTGCACCAGCTGCTATGGAGAAAAATGACTGCTGCTGAACCCTGGCCAGTGAATTACCAAGAAATTTTTTAGTGACCCATCCAAAATTACATTAATTTTCAAGTTTTTCCCCACTCTCTCCTGATTAATTCACTTGCATTTTCTTGGATGTTACTCACATAAAGCCTTTGCCTTCAACTGAAAGGCTGGGTAGCCTGCTTTCAGTCTTGTTCACATCACACCAATTAAGCACCAGCACTCTTCCTCCATACAGCCACTGTGTATTAATGACCTGGTTCCTGAAGCCAGTACTCTTTGCCAGAAGCTGGTTTTCTAGCTTGCACTGTAACACACTACAGTTGTAGAGGATCTAATGTGATTAGTCACTTTAGCATTTGCCGCCAACAACTTGTCAGGCAGCACTTGGAGAGAGAGGGAGAAGAGTAGTATAGAAATTGAAAGCAATCTTAAGGTAGATTATTATGAAAGTAAGTACTTTTTAAGCATCATGTGTCTCAAGAAGGAAATGGAACCAAAATAGGAACTAAGCTGGCTGCTGTTTGAAAAACATGCAGAAAATTACAATGCATAAAGTTCATGGTTCACACCATGAATTAACCACAGACAGCATACTAAATGCATTCAGTATGAAAAAACTATTGGGAGTGGAAGATAAAATTATATCAGATCGATGAAGCATCCCTACTAGAGTAAATTGCAGTCGTCTGCAATAGGTTTTACTAACTCTGTAGGAAACTACACACTTCTTAGGAGACAGTTTCAGTGCTTAAGCTTTTTCCCTTTTGATTTATGAATAAATATCCAGATAATATGTGTTATTTAACAAGGTCATTACAAGCTGCTAGCAAAAGGTACTGTGATATAAGTGCATACTGAAAAATGTATGGTTTCTCTCTTGTTGACTGCACATACAGGTGAAATATAACAGTTTGTGTTTAAACACAGCATAAGATACCAAGGAACAGTACAGATATTTGGAAAAATAAGCAGAAGAAAGAGAATACAATTAGAGAATTTATAAATTAAATAAAAAGGAATAAACAATTTACTGATTTAGGTGCATTACCTTAAATAACCTGTCACACATGGTGACCTGTGTCATTGTTTTAAGGACATTGTTTCATTTGTTCCATTTCCTCCTTCATCTTTCTTTCCAGACATACAAGTATACTGAACACCATCTACCTTTCTATGAAATCCCGTACCCTTTCAAACATCTGTTTTAATGAAAACCCGTACACTTAATTTTCCTTCAGAAAAACAATTCATCACAATCTGAAACACTTTTGTAAAATGTTGGATACCTAAATGTATCCAACATTTAATCTGCAAAATGCTTTATCTTATGTACCAGAACAAAGAGCAAAAGAAGTTAAACCTCCCCATACCCCATATTTTAAAGCTTCCCAGCTATTGCTCACATATGTCCCAGGGAATTTTCACACAAAAGAAGAGGCTTTTTAAGCAACAAGACCAAATTGGGGATGAAATTTATGTCTATGTTTTCTGAAATAGAACAAAACTGCCAATAACCTAATGTGTCTAATTTTCTCTATGATTAAGCTATTTATTGACTCAGAGATAGATACATTCTGACTTGAAATAGCCTTCCACTTCCCTCTGTACTTTCCTTTAAGTAAAAATAAAAGCAGGAAAAATATTCCATTTTCTTGCATCTGAATGTCTTATTACGCCCAAAACCTCTTCTTCCACAGGATATATTCTTCTACATAGGAACCTATAATCCCTGTTTTCCCTAAAAAACAGACTCAGTTCATTCATGACTTATTTTGCTTTGGCACTCAGGACAAAGAGTGATTAGTGTCAGTGCACCTCTTATTCATAAATATGTATAGCAAGTATGATAGAGCTACATAAGTGAGAGCAAGTCTGTGAGCAATACAGGAACATCTGAACAAAGGTACATCAAATAAGTTACTTATTCAACTTCCTTATGTGATACCCAAAATATCTG
This sequence comes from Forpus xanthops, assembly GCA_032466535.1. Lineage (NCBI taxonomy): Eukaryota > Metazoa > Chordata > Aves > Psittaciformes > Psittacidae > Forpus > Forpus xanthops. Next base: position 44,100 of record JASSUY010041802.1, read on the forward strand.
GTCTCATCTGGACCTGCTGGAAGTGGATCTGTTAAAAAGTTTGTTTATTTGAATTAAAAGCAGTTGCAGTCTATTTATATTTGCACCTTTTCCTTAGTCATATTTTCTTTATTAAGTTCAATATTCACAAGAATTGACCTTAAGCTTACATGTTTGTTTACTAATTCAAGTTAAGCCATAGTTGGTGATGTGATTCTCTCATCCCATCAGGTAATTAATCTAAGCACAAATGAATCCTCTCCAAACAAATTTTAGATACAACAAATATTATAAGATTATCCTCTCTTTCTTAGTAGCCCGGTTACAATCTTGAATGTGAGGTTGCCTTTCTTCTATATCTGACAGAGAAGGACTAAACCATCACTCAAGAATTTTTTCATTTCCTCTGGGAGAAAAAAAAAAGGCAAAAACATCTGAATTTATAATGTTGTTGCTAACACTGAAATCTCAAAGCTTATCAGTGTGCTTCTTACCAGTATTAAACCTTTGAACTCATTTTCATAAGTATAACTGATAGAAATGTCAAACATAAGTGTAAAAAGTAAGCCAACAAAAGTTAGCGACAGAGCAGCAAACAAAGCAGGAAATCCTAATACACTTCCTATTCCACACAATATCTAAGTTTCATATTAGTATTGAAATTTACAGCAAAGACAGTGCTGGAAGATATCAACACATGCACAATATATGTTCTTGGGGCACATGACAAACTTGGTACAAAAGCTGTAGATGCTGCATCTGCTTAGAAATAACCATTTGATTATTTAACAGAACAGACTCATGAATCCTTAATGTAGACAACTACCATTACCTGATGTGTGATGATTTTGTAGAGTTGTGTTTATAGTACTTCACTTTTTTTACTTGTAGAAAACTTGTAATTGAGAAACAGACAAACTTTTTCTTCAAAACCAAAATACATGATCTAAAATTCAGGTGCTTTGCTACCTGTAAGCCCTGAGAGTATGTATGTAATGGAGGGAAGAGCATGAAAAAGTTTATATTAAAAAACAAACCAATCACTATACTTTTAGTACCAATGCTGGGAGCACCCTTTCCCTAGAGTGGTAGGGAAGCAAACAACAGAAACTGTAGTAAGGATTTATGCAGGCACAGAATCCAGCTATTAGATATTTTAAGGGAGGGATGTAACAAATGGGTTCTGAAAGATGGTTCTAAAAGTTATGTGGTTTTTGATCATCAGCCAAGATTTTGAAATGTAGCCACTACATGCATATATGTAAATATATATACATATGTTTAAAGACGCATTTGTAAAGGAAGTTTGCAGCAACTCAGGTAACTAATTTTCCGAACAACCAATGATAAGAGAGATTTCTGAGCATTGGAACTGCCCTGGATTAAGTCCCAAGCAAGGGGATCAAACTTCTGACTTTGTGTAAAACATAAAGCTTGTTTTTAAAATGTGATTTTACTTCCCAGAGAAGATTATAGAATTAAGTTTGGGACACCTGGCACAAGTCTCCTTCAGCACATATCTTTTTACAAATTCTTCTCTATGTGTCACCTTCCCTTGAAATAAACATGCTCCTAAAGCGTAAGATTTATTTTAGAACAATAGTAAGAACATACTTTCTTGCAATTCTGAAATAACACATGATATGAATCAGAAGTAAACAGAGCAACAAAAGCAGTCACACCTCTAACAGCTTGAACTCATAAATGCTGAAAGTATTATGTGTTCTGATTCATCACAATGAATTCCACAAGGAATCTAAAAAAGGTCATTCAAATATCAAACATGCTATTATTTCACTAATGACAGCCCCCACTAAAAAGCACGCTGTACCTCTATAGTATAATTCTGAAACAGCATCTCTGCTGCCAAATGCCCCTGATGTCCACAGTTGCAGTTTAAAGAATGCTAAGCCAGTGAAACTTCTCTACAGCCTAAACTGCAGCTTAATATTATAAGAATGTCAGTGGTTAATAAACCTGACAGGAACAACTTGGGCATTTAAATCTGAGAAGTTATTTGTAACTGAGAACTAGGAACTCAGAATGAGGTGCACTTTGCTCCCCTCAGGGACAGGAAGGTAAGTCTCTAGACCAACAATCTCTAAAAGGGCTGTGGCTCAACTCTACACTGAAGAAGGTACACCTCAAAACATCAGTGGCTGTGGATATGCCCATGCTTCACCAAGTACGCCTTCAGCATAAGTGGCTGTGCATTAGGTCATGCTGAAGCACCTCAAAGAGAATGGCCATGGGTAAGATAAAGGCCCATAACAAAGCAGTAACCCCCTAGAGGACTGTAGTCTGTGGACAAACCCGAGCCAGAGCAGAAACCAAGGGGAGGAGTTCATTGCAATGTTAAAAGCTACGGTGTCCTTCAAAGTGATGAATGACCTTGTGCTAAGCATATAAAGCTGAGGAAAGAAGAAGGAAGGTGGGACACATTTGGAGAGATGGTGTTTGTCTTCCCAAGTCACCATGATGAGTGATGGAGTCCTACTTTCCTAGAGATGACTGAACGCCTGCCTGACGAATGGAAGTAGTAAATGAATCCCTCGTATGCTTTGCTTGTATACACATCTTTTGCTTGACCTATTAAACTGTCTTTATCTCAATCTATGAGATTCTTTTATTTTACTCTTCTGATTCTCTTCCCTATCTCAGTGAGGGGTGATTGAGTGAGCAACTGTGTGGTTGCCAGCTGCAGTTAAACCATGACAGGTTCACTCCCCACAAACTGATCAGCAGCCACCCTGTATGAACAGAAATTAAATATCCTCTGGGCAAAGGAAGCTAGTTCCAAGTTTCATAGGATTACATATTCAAAATTGTACATGGTGAGATGCCTGGTGGCAGGAGTCATACCTGTGGGATCTGGCTGGAGTCCCACAGCCCAGGGACAGCAAGCTTTACACATGCATGTGAAAAGGTCAGTCATCTTTCTAGCTTTGAGCAAGTCTGTCTGAAGATTCTGGCCATGCAGACCTGAAGTGTCCTGTTGACCAGGCTGAACTGTCAATTCCTGCCTTAGACAAAAGACTGATTTTTAAGCACAGACACGCTGTATTAGACATTTAAATTACGTGGTTTCAATTACATTTTAGATAAATAGTTTAATACTCATAATCTAAAATGATATGGCAAAAAGCATAGCAAAATGCTGTAGTATTACAAAATTATGCTCATTTAAAGAGTAATAATCTGAAATCACACCATCATGCATGGCAATCATATAAAAAGATTTCCTGCATTTTGTTTCTAAAAACCTATCACTGTGGAACATTAGGAATCTAATATAAATGAGCTCCTTGCATAGTCATTAACTGTCATACGTGTGAGTGGAAATGAGAAGAATTTAAAAATATGGCCACCTACCATATTCTCTTAGGAACTCACAGATATTTTCCATTAAAGTAGATATGAAGTATTAACTGCCACTTTGCCTCATGACTCTGCAGTAAATACCTCCAACCTACCAAATCATGGTTGCCAATGAAACCTTGGTCCACATTGGAATACAGTTTTCCAGGGGCTGTCTTCACATTGTCAAGACACACAGAACAATTTCTTTCTAAACTTCCATTCATCTTGTGTGCATTTGATTGTGTAAAATGGCTCAGTGCTCCATATGGGCACTCAACCACAATCGCAGTGCTTACAGCCTATTTTTAGTTGCAAGAACACCTGAATTAGTTGCTCAAATTATCTATAGTCTGACAAAACTGTCTGTGCAAATCCCAAACTTGGTAAGATGCATTTTTCTCACTTCCTCTGCAAAACAGAAATAAAATGCAGCCATAAGATTTTTGCTTTCTCAAGTAATCAAAATAATAGGTCTACAAACAGACTAACTCAGAATGGCAGATAATAAAAGATGAAAAATCACAAAACCAAATTGAAACCCAGCTTTCCATAATTTGGGGACATGTTGCAAATAAGCAATCAATCAAACAAACAAAAGATAACATTTTTTCAGAAATAGCTGGATCTTAGTAGAGCATTATAAGTTGTATTTAAAAACCAATAGGATTTACCAGAGTATCATGGCAGTCAGGTGAAGTTCCCAAGGACTGGAAAAAGGGAAATATAACCACCATTTTCAAGAAAGGGAAAATGGATTATCCAGGGAACTACAGACCAGTCAGCCTCACCACTGTGTCTGGCAAAATCTTGGAGCAGATCCTCCTGGAAGGCATGCTGAGGCACATGAAAAACAACAAGGTGGTTGGTGACAGCCAGCATGGCTTCACTAAGGGAGATATCCTGCCTGAACAATCTGGTGGTCTTCTATGATGGGGATACGAAACTGATGGACAGGGGTAGAGCAGTTGATGTCATCTACCTGGACTTGTGCAAAGTATTTGGCACTGTCCCACATGGCACCCTTGTCTCTAAGTTGGAGAGACATGAGTTTGATAGGTGGACAATTTGGTGGATAAAGAACTGTCTGGATGGCCGCGCACAAAGAGTTGTGGTCAACAGCTCAATATCCAGCTGGAGACCAGTAACAAGTGGTGTCCCTCAGGGATCAGTGTTGGGACCAGTCTTGTTCAACATCTTTGTCAGTGACAAGGACAGTGGGATTGAGTGCGCCCTCACCAACTTTGCAGATGACACCAAGCTGTGTGGTTCGGTTGATATTCTGGAGGGAAGGAATGCCATCCAGAGGGACCTTAACATGCTTATGAGATGGGCTGGTGCAAACCTGACGAAGTTTAACTATGCCAAGTGCAAGGTCCTACACCTGTGTTGGAGCAATCCCAGGCACAGCTATAGATTGAGCAGAGAAGAGATCCAGAGCACCTCTGCGGAGAAGAACTTGGGGGCGTTGGTCAATTTAAAAATTAACGTGAGGCAGCAGTGTGAGCTTGCAGCCCAGAAAGCCAACCGTATCCTGGGCTGCATCAAAAGGAGTGTGACCAGTTGGTCCAGGGAGGTGATCCTGCCCCTCTACTCTGCTTTTGCGAGACCTCACTTGGAGTATTGTGTGAAGTTCTGGTGTCTTCAACATAAAAAGGATATGGAACTATTAGAACAAGCTCAGAGGAGGGCCACGAGGATGATCAGAGAACTGGAGCACCTCCCATATGACGATAGGATGAGAAAGTTGGGGCTGTTCATCCTGGAGAAGGGAAGGCTGTGTGGAGACCTTATAGCAGCCCTCCAGTATCTGAAGGGGGCCTAGAGGGATGTTGGGGAGTGACTCTTCATGAGGGACTGTAGTGATAGAACAAGGGGTAACGGGTTCAAACATCAACAGGGGAAGTTTAGATTGGATCTGAGGAAGAAATTCTTTACTGTAAGGGTGGTGAGGCACTGGAATGTGTTGTCCAGGGAAGTTATGAATGCTCCTTTTCTGGCGGTGTTCAAGGGTGGGTTGGACAGAGCCTTAGGTGGCATGGTTTAGTGGGAGGTGTCTCTGCCCGTGTCAGGGGGTCTAGAACTAGATGATCTTAAGATCCTTTCCAGCCCTAACTATTCTATGATACTATGATTCTTAAGCCAATATATGCTTTTCTTATGCCGAAAAGCAATCCCTGCGTGATTCTCACTATGTTTGTGTGGTGTTGCTCTTTGTAAATTCTTTACTTATTAGCTAATAATTCTGAAATATTTATAAGTGTTATGAAAGAGCCAATTGCCAATGTATTTTTATATTATTGTTCATTTAAAATACACATATATGCACATTTTCTTAGTTTCAATTTATATGGTAGTTTAATTTTCAGGTTCTGATTTGCAACAGGAGAATCACAAAATGCTGAAGTCCCCTTGAAAACCAGTGAACCCTATTCTGATCTAACAACAACCAATGATGTTTTTTCTGGCATATTGGTTTAGTCAGTTTGCTGTAATAGACTTATCTGAAAGGGCATTATATTCTTTTCTACCATGTCCTGTACAAGACTTAAACTACTATTTTTTGGGAAATTTTATATGATGATAATGCTTATGCTAAGATGAAAGATACACATTTAGACCTCCATATAACTCTGAAGAGCAATGTGTTCAATAACTAATACCATGCCTAATAATGGATTATAAACTACAGTTGAAAAGAGGTCATTCTAGTTATAAACACCGCCCTGCTAGGAGCAGATTTTTCACTTATACCTCCAGTCGTCATGGAAGCATGCATTACTTATTACTCTTCAATATAGCTAACAAAATAATTGACTTAAACTTTTTGGTATCTTTACTCTTAGCCAAATATCTTTACTATTAGATTCCTGAAACTGTGAAAACATCTTTGACCTCATAATTCAATATATCTGAAATGATATAGCTTACTACATGATTCAATATACCTGAAATGATATAACTTATTACTACATACTGAAGTATTTTGAAAATCAGATGTTTTATGCTGACTAGGATGCTACTGTCAAGAGTTGCCGAACATGAATCAGAGTACAAGACTGTATATGGCTAGGCACAATGTCCAAAGGCATGCATGCTGGTGTCCAAACAAAGAGAACGGGAACTTTCATGACTTGCATCCAACATTTATAATTAATGAAGTCCCTACCACCATGGGGCTAACTCTGTGTAGACATGAGGGGACATAAATCAATCCTCCAAACCAAATTACATCAGAAGTTATTATCAGAATGATATTAGATAGAATACTATTATTAGTGTATTTTTTTTTTAATTCAGAACAGTGTAAATGACTAAACTTCTTTTGTTCTAGGCTTTCAATTTTCTGCTTTTTTTGAAACTGCTTCTACTCATGAGAATTGCAGAGTTCAAATGAAAAACATTGGTAGTAGAAACATGAAACTTTTAGAATTTCAAAACTTAGTCAGCATTTAATTTAGAATCTATTGTGAAATATTTGGCATAATGATATACAAGCTGAGACTAATTATTTGGAGGTGAAAGGTAAAAACTTCTATGCAGCAGCATTGCTGCATTTTCTTTGTGCAAAAACAATACTGGAATAGGAGAGTTAGACGGTGTATTTCTCAAACCTCCTATGAGAAATTCATGTTTTGCTTCTTACAGCTTTCAGTGACAGGAGTTTTTGTCGTGATCACATATTCTGTTTGCGAAAAACCTATATAACTTGTCATTTGATGTCTCTCAGAGGCAGCCATCTCTCCTATCAAATACTCAGTAAATCAGATGAAGTATTTTTAGAGTTAAGAATTCATCCTGTGGAAGCTTTGTAGAAAATAAAAAGTAATTTCTGAACTGTATTTCTAGCTGTCTGATGCAAAGGAACTCTAAATAGATTTTGTACATCTTTTTCTCATCACTTGGACTGGAGCTATTGATACCAAATGTGAATTAATAGCTCAAGGAGACAGAGGACAGCTGCTTGCAAAGTTCATCACAAGGCAGATATGTCAACTGTACTGGTGTCCGGTTGGTTGTTCATCAATGGCAGCTGTACATGTAACTCTGCAAGACCAATGGAAAAGTAGCAAAAGAAATTCTACACCACAGTTACACTGATAAAAGGAATAACAGCAGTCTGCTTGACAGATATAAAGGCATTTATTATTGTCTGTCATTTGTATCGAAATTAATGATTTTTTTTTTTTTTTTTTTATTCAGGAACTTGCTGAATGCTGATTACACGCCTTAAGCAAATAGTCCTGGGTTCATCAGTAGCAGTCATTTTTCTCCTTCTTAGTAGCTGGTGCAGTGCTGTGTTATTGACTTTCAGCCTGGGAACAGTGCTGATAACACTGACGTTTTCAGTCACTGCTCAGCAATGTTTATTCTGACCAAGGACTTTCTGAGTTTCACGCTCTGCCAGGGAGGAAGGGAAGCCAGGACGAAACAGAGACAGGTCACCTGACTCAAACTAACCAAAGAGGTATTCCATACCACAGCACGTCATGCCCACTATATAAACTGGGGTCAGTTACTTGGAAGGGTTAGATCACAGCTCGGGTTGGGCTGGTGTATGTTGGTGGGTGGTGAGCAGTTGTATTGTCTTCCCTTGCTATTTCCCTTATCATTATTATTATTGGCAGTAGCAGTAGTGGTTTTGTGTTATGCCTTATTTACTAGACTGTTCTTATCTCAACTCGTGGGAGCTACATTCTTTCAATTCTCCCCCTATCCCTCTGGGAGCTGGGGGGAGGAAGAAGGAAGGAGAGTGAGTGAGCGACTGTGTGGCTGAGTTGATGACTGGGCTTAAACCATGACGGTTCTTTTTGGAGCTCAATATAGTGCTCAAAGGGTGGTGATAATGACAGATCTGACCAGAGTGTGCCTAATAGTATTTGTGATAAGCGCTCATTGTTTCAGATTAATAGCCACTTGTCGCAATGCTGATTTATTGGCTCTCAAAGTTGTTGCTCTTGATCTCACAGTTTCAGCATTTCGTACCTTCTTTGCAGCCTGTATTTGCTGTATTAGTGTTTATCAGCTGGGGGCCTTGGGCCAAGGTTCTTGTTTCATCGTAAATTATGGTAATGACTTGTAATACAATAGAATCATTGATCATGAGATTGATCTGGCTTGTGTTCCCAGAGTGTTCACCACCTCTATACTTTGAGAGATAAATAATAGAAATGTTTAGCAATTACACACCTTATTTCCCCTCCTCGGGGGGTCAACATATGAAGGAGGCATTCGCTTACATTCCCAGCCCCCCCTCCCCCCCAGATTGTTTACAGCTTCATTTGAGAGTTTTGAAGCCTTTGGGTACCATTGAGACCTGCCTGCTGATTGTGATGGGGATCACTATGTTGACACGCGTACAGCATGTGTTTTATCCAAGACCAATTTGTCTGATCTTAAGAGTTAAACAGAGTCGGGTTTAGGTCTTCTGTAGGGTTAGACAACAATGTAGGAAGATCAAGAAGTTTTCCCTGAGGCTTGACAGTCATGAGTGGCAGGGTGTTTGGGATAGTATGAGCAAGTATCTAGGCCAGTGGGCCCCTACAGTGCTTTGGAACTTCACCGCTAAACAAGTGCAAAATCCAGAAAAAAATAGTAAAACACTTAGATGAGCTGTGTTGTCATTCTGTTCATATCAGAGAGGGATAAATCACGGCAACATGGTGGGTCTTGGCCTATGTTTACAGAGCCTTGTTCAACACTATTCAGCACTTTCAAAAGGAAAAAAATGTCCTGGATCTGGTGGCAAAGCAACAGACAGTGCAGCTACTCCAGCTTCAAGCACAGCAGCTACATCAGCCCCAGAGACAAGTACAGCAGATACTCAAACTTCAACTGCAATAGACAGTGCAACTACTCCAGCTCCAAGCACAGCAGCTATGGCAATCCCAGGGACAAATGCAGCAGCTACCCAAGCCCTGACAACAGATACTGCAGCCACTCCAACCACAGTGATAATCATTGAAGCTAAACCAGAGGACCAATTCATGCCAATATCAGTTGCTCCTGTACACAAGGTGAAAAGCAAAAAAAAAGACAAGAAAGATGAAGAAACAAGATGAAGAAGCAATAGCAATGCACTTACTAGCTGGGACAGCATCTGATCAGGAGTCATCATCACATGAATCAGAAGAAGAGGTGACTTCCCAACCTCAGACCTCAACTGAGCTACTGAATATGTGAAAAGATTTTACTCATCTACCAGGGGAGCACATCATCACCTGCTGGCTCCAATGGTGGGACAATGAGGCTGACGGTCACCAACTCGAAGATATGGAAACCAAGCAGCTGGGATCACTTGCTAGAGAAGGGGGAATTGACAAAGCAATAGCAGGAGAAAAACAGTTCCTCAGCCTTTGGAAGCGGCTCTTGGCAGCTGTGAAACAAAGGTTTCCATACAAGGATGATGCTATATGTTGTTCTGCCAAGTGGACTACTCTAGAGAAAGGCTTTCAGTCTCTGAGGGAATCAGCCATTGTAGAGATGGAACTAGGTGATCTTAAGGTCCTTTCCAATCCTAACTCTTCTATGATTCTATTACATCAAGCCGAATACCAGGGATGCACCCATAAATCTAAATGAAGTAGAATGTTCACAACACATGTGGTGGAAATTTACACGGAATGCACCATCATCATATGCCCATTCATTGGCAGCAATAACCTGGAATGACATAGTACCACTAACAGTGGATGAAATCATTCATAAACTCCAAGAGTTCAAAGAAAATCTCACCCCTTCCACCATATAGTTGTGGAAAAACTGTTCAGGAACTCAAACAATTGAGAGACGATCTATCTGATCTATCCAGCTCCTCACGTGCACCAACTCACGTCTCAGCTATTAACAAAAGGTGTCCTACTGCTCGAGAGAGAAGATATAGAAGGTATATGTCACGGGCCACCCTATGTTTTTACCTGTGAGATCATGGAGATAACATGACGAAGTGGGATGAAAAATCTACCTCAGCTCTGGAGGAATGGGTGCGTGAATTGGAGAATAAGAGTCACGGATAATCATCCCACGAAAGCTGAGGCTTCATTCTCTAGTGAGCAGGTTCCCAGATGGAGTGGAAGAGTTGATTTTACTGCAGCTCCTGGGATAAAGAAGAATAATCCCTTTCTACAAGACTTAAGTGTCCAACATTGTGATGACTATTAGAAGGGGCCCTATCTCCAGCCAGGTGGAGGTAGAGGACAATCGTATTTGCTGGTCTGTGTGGATCAGAGGGCCTGACACATCAGTCCTACAGAAGAATAAGGCACTAGTAGATACCAGTGCTCAGTGATGCCATCAGGCTGTTGAGGGGTGGAACCGATTTCTATTTCTGGAGTGACAGGAGGATCCCAAGAGTTGACTCTATTGGAGGCTGAAACCTGACTGGGAGGAAATGGCAAAGGCACCCCATTGTGACTGGTCCAGAGGCTCCATGCATCCTTGGCATAGACTACCTTAGGAGAGGGTACTTAAAAGACCCAAAAGGGTACTGATTGGCTTCTGGTATTGCTGCTTTGGAGATAGAGGAAATTGAGCAGCTGCTCACCTTGCCTGGTCTCTCAGGGGATCCTTCTATTGTGAGGCTGCTGAAGGTCTGTCATGGGTTCAGGAGCAGCAGTCGTCTTTCCCCTTTAAGTAGTAGCTGATGAGCACTGTGTTTTGGATTTTTCTGCTTGGGAGCAGTGCTGATAACACCAGTGTTTATAGTTATGGCTTAGAATGTTTAGGCTGGCCAAGGACTTTCTGAGCTTCATGCTCTGCAGGGAGGAGGAGAAGCTGGGAGGAAGCAGTGACAGGACACCTGACTCAAACTAGTCAAAGAGGTATTCCATACCACAACACATAATGACCAGGATGTAGAAACGGAGAGGAGAGAGACCTGAAAAGATGGTGATGCAGGGGCAGTGTGCACGGCATGGCCGGGATTTGGTATGAGGTAGTCGAGCTGGTATCAGGTGATGGGGGGGCTCTGTGTGGCGTGGCTAGGTAATCAGGGGAAGATCTGCTGTATTCTCTTTCCTTGTATTTTCTCTTGTATTATTACTGGTGGCAGCAGTAGTGATTTATGTTATACTTTAGTTATTAAACTGTTCTTATCTCAACCTGAGGGAGTTGCATTCTTTTGATTCTCCTCCCCATTCCCTCGGACTGAGGAAGAAAGAGAGGGGAGTGAGTGAGAGAGCAGCTGCATGGGTTTGACAGCCTCAAACCACGACAAGGTCAAAGAACAATAAGTGTGAATCGCGACCACAACAGTACACCAGCAGCAATATTGCACCAACAGAGAATCCCTGATTCCTATCCATAAGTTGATCCATAGACTGGAGAGTCAAGGAGTGATCAGTAGGACTCGCTCACCCTTTAACAGCCCCATACAGCCGCTGCGAAAGTCTAATGAAGAGTGGAGACTAACGGTAGATTATCATGGCCTGAATGAAATCACACCACACTTGAGTGCTGCCATACTGGACATGTTAGAACTTCAGTACGAATTGGAGTCAAAGGCAGCCAAGTGGTACGCCACGACTGATATTGCCAATGCATTTTTCTCAATTCCTCTGGCAGGAGAGTGCAGGCCATAGGTCGCTTTAACTTGGAGGAGTGCCCAGTATATTTGGAAATGACTGCCCTAGGGGTGGAAACACAGCCCTACCATCTGCCATGGACTGATCTAGTCTGCACTGGAACAGGGGTAAGCTTCAGAACACCTGCAGTACATTGATGACATTACCATGTGGGGCGATACAGCAAAAGAAGTCTTTGAGAAAGGGAGAAAAATAATCCAAATCCTGCTGAAAGCCTGTTTTGCCATGAAACGGAGTAAGGTCAAGGGACTTGCACAGGAGATTAAATTTTTGGGAATAAAATGGCAAGATGAATGTTGCCAGATCCCCACAGATGTGATCAAAACTGTGGGAGTTGTATTTTTTCGATTCTCCTCCCCATCACCCCGGAACTGGGGGAAGAAAGAGGGGGAAGTGAGTGAGAGAACTGCTTGAGGGGCTTAAAACATAACAACAATGATCCCATGGAATTTTGCCCCATCGTATTTTTTTTTTCCTCAGCTCTATATGCCAATGATAAAAGGAATGAGCCTAATAGAATAATTGTTAGAGTACCAATGGAAAAAATACCTCATTTATCATGGAACTACAGCAGAAAGCAATCACTGTATGTGGACGCATCTGTATACATTTATGCATCTGTTACTTTGCTCAATGGACCTATTTTTCTTTTGATAAAAACTAAAAGACAATTCTACTTTAATTTTCTTTTATAAATTCACTGCACTATAACAAATTATTACAGAAACTATGTAATAGAATTTTCTAAGTGCTATCAGTTCTCCCCAGCCTTTTTTTCATCTTTAGCCTGCCCTACAATCCTCTCCAGATGAAGTATTGCCAAGGAATTGAAAGGAACAGAGTAACTGATTTCAAAAGCATAAGTGATAAACAAAGGACATCACACTTACAGTTCTCTGCATCTGTTACAACTAGACAATAAAATTTTATGCTAGCCATTCATGCTGCGAGTATGGCAAAAGTTTACCACATAATATGTTTATTACGATAGTATATATATTTTTTTTTTTTTAGTTTACCTGGATAAAACTATGCTGTAAGGTTCCCCAGCTCCTGCACTATAAAACAAACTTCAGCAAGTGCTGCAGAACAGACTCTTTGGATAATCCATTCTGAAGTGTGCATATAAATTATACTCTTTTCAAGTTGTATTACTATGTCATTAATAAAAAACCCACAGCCATGTTGCACTGTAATAACTGCTATGATGTGCTGCTATTAAACAAAGTTATGCCTGCTTTCTTTGTTTCATCACTGAAGTTAATTACACCATCAGGATACTTAAGCACAGCTCACAGTTCTTCACAGCTTTACATTCAGATTAAAGCAATTGCAAGACCTGGATGTGACTAGAATGGAAATATGTGGAAGAAAATATTTGATTTAATCAGGTTTCTCTGTTAATTATGTTGTCATCAAGAAGTGTCATGTTATGCACCTCACAGGTATTTTTCTGGTTACTTTTTCCTGGGGTGTTTCAAAATAATTTTACTCAGAATATAGCAACATAGAAAGGTGTGGGAGAAAATGAAAAGAACTGTGGAGAGACAAAATCGAAGATGGAGAAATCTTCTCCCGAGTCTGTAGAACCTGCTATTGAAGTACATCTGGGGGCAAAAAAGGAAAATTATCAGGCAGGAAAAGTCAGCGAATCTGTCCTACTCAGTGAAGAGGATGTACTTAATTTCCAGACAGTGTAATATTTAGGCAGTATTAACTCTGACAGAGGAATAATATGTATGAAGGCCTGGGGATGCAGGGAGAATATGAAAATATTTACAAAAAGGTTTCTTTTTACAATAAATTACTTTGCAATTTAAAATCTGCTGCTGCCAGATTATGACATTCATCTTGTGGATTGGCACCTTTCTGTTGCAATAGGCTGACTGAAATCACAAGATTTCTGTTTTTGAAGAAAATCTCCATCTGCCCATTTCCAAAAGAATCAAGCTTAAACTACATTTTCAGAATGCAAGCATACACCATGGTACTGTCAGCATCAGATACGTAGTTCTGTACTATGTATTGTTTCCTGAAAATAGGCAAAAATAGAAACGCTAGTTATCCAACATTACATGTTAACATCTAGATCTAAAGTGGTGCTTTGACTGTGCTCTGTGTTGCAGTTTGAAACTAGAAAAATCAGAGAGTGTATGCTAAAAACAGCAGTCTGATGTGTCCAGTAAGGGTGCTTCATTAAGGTATTGATGGAAACATAATGAGACAATGAGCCTGCAACCTCCATAGCAGGATCAATGACTGTCCATATGCTAGCTTGTGTGGACAATGAAGAAAGATGAGTACAGATACACTGCCGCAGCTCCAATTTTTAATGACAATAAGCTATTAATTCAGGTTTAGATAAGAATGAATTATACTTGTAGAAACTATCTGAGAAAAATGAAAATATCGTATCAAGATTTATATAATCTTCAGTGAAATGAAAAAGCATACAAAATGCTATGATATTTTTTTTCCTCTTGGAGGAATCAGAGAACACAAAATATGTTTTGAAATGTGGTTTCTTGTTTTTTTTTCTTTTTTTTTTTTTTTTTTTTTTTTTTTTTTTTTTTTTTTTTTTTTTGTTTGTTTTTTGTTTGGTTGGTTGTTTTTTTTTCCCAAACACTAAAAGAACCTGGGATGCCCTGAATTCTGCATTTTGTAAGTATTTTGGTAAACAAATGTCTCCTCAATAGAATTACTCAAGTACTTTTGGAAACCATATAAACTTAAGGAACAAAGTAATGACTTTCGCTTTCCATTTATACAACAACTCATTCTATGTATGGTTAAAACTCTCGACATAAATAAGTATATATGTTACAGAAGCACACACAGTGTATCCTAAACCATAACATATATAAGGTTGCTGTCCAGCCTCAATATTTATAGCAGTCATAAAGAAAGTGTGAGAATGAGTGAAGCTCATCAGCACTGGGTGGAAAATCTAGTGTGCACTGTAGTGTATAAGGATCTCAAACCCATTCATGTCAATAACTTGACACTAGCTGCAACAGAAACACTGCCTGTGCATTAAAGTTTTAATTGAAAGAAGTTTTGCCCCTCAGTACTGGGGAAATTGCTACTGACAATTACTTTCATGTGTACTGTAGATCTAAATTAATAACTAGGATTTTTTTATGTTTTAGGAATGTCTAAATGACATTTAATAGTTTAAAAACAATTTATATTACTGCAGTCATTGCTATTATATTGAAGAATATGATTATTTTTCAGTAACCAGTCCATGAATAAGTAGTTAAGGAAAGATTTTACTAGGCAGCATTTTTGAAGAATTTTTTGTTCACACATATGTTGCTTTTAAATGCTTCATTTAAGTTGAACAGAAACTACTAATACATATATTAAACTATATATTAATAGCATGTCTGTCTTTAAATTTAATGAAAATTATTGAATTTTCAATTCATATAAAGTAGAAACAAATGCTAAACCTTCCCTCAGAAGACATGCACTCAAGTGAATAAACAGCCTTTTATGAAGTGTTTGGACATTACTCAATTATTTGAAAAATACATAAATGTATGCTCAAAATTTCCTAATCACCTTATTTTAAAGACCTGTTTCTTGCTGTCAGAATTGATGAATTTATATCTTCTGTATAAACATAGATATACACTTTATAATTCTACAGGATAACAAATTTCCTGCTGAATGGGAAGTAAACTGCCATATGCAAGTATAATGTACTAGTATAAGATGGAAGTAATGAGCGACATCAGTTGGTTTATTTTGTCTATAATCAGCTTCCAGGCTTCATATTCTTTATAGTAGTACTTCACCATTGTCACTTGTTTTCTACTTAAAATGTTCACTGAAACAGACACATCAGGATAGGCATCTTGGATGAATAGAATTATGAAAATGGAAATAAATACCCGTGATTTAAAAAAAAAACAACAAATCCTTTCAGGAGACTTAATCTGTATTAAGAATGGTATGGAAATCAAAATACCTTGACTGAGAGTAATGGATTGGTGGTTACAGCAGGATAAAAAGAAAATTTCTCTTTCAGTCTTAGCTACAGGAATTGAATGCATCCAGGTGTAGCAAATAAGAACATTGCTTTATAGTTGCTTGGATGAAGTAATGGAAATTCTGATCAAGGGACTGATATTGCCATCCTCTATTTGACAACACAACTTTACATGTTTCAAGAAGGCCTGCCAAAAGACAGATATAAATGATTGCATGTTCAGAGCCAAACTGCAAAATCTTTATAGCTACATTATTAAATGAGAAAGTTCCCTTTTGTTAGACTAACTGCTGAAAAACTCCACTGTTTTTTTACCATCTTCCAAAGGCTGAGATTACCATGTGCATTTTAACCTCTAGCAGATAGGTGTACAATATTTACAAGAAACTGAAAAACTCCTCTGTTTCTAGCATTCATAGCACATCAATCCCTATAGCAACCAGGAAGAACACTTGCCCCTCAGTTTCTCTGAGACAAGGAAATAAGATATCAAGTAAAGGCTTAAGAAAGAAAAAAAAAAATAAATCCCAGAAGTTTTGAAGATGATTATGGCTAAAAGACTGAAGCTAGAAAATTCATACTTTGGTGCACTTATAATATATTGTCTTTATTTCACCAAAATATTGTAGTTCATTTAACAGGATTTAGAAAAGTTGAATGCAAAGACTGGCAAGACGACCTAACAAGAAATCTGATGAACAAAGCTGGCATGCTACATGTCTACAGTTATTAAGTCCTTTCAACGTTTTGTGTGTGAAAAATGTCTTGATGCAGACTAGAAAGACTAAATTAGGCAGAACGGAAAAAATTCTGTCTGAAAATTCTGTCCCAATCAATTAAACCAAATCAACATTGTCTGCTTTAATCACCTATGTGTTTTTTTGGACTTGACCAAAAACAAAGGTAGTAAAACAGATAAAAAGAGAAAGCTACATAAAGTCAAGCTAAAAGAAAAAAAAAAATAGATGTACAATTGATTTTTTGCATTTAATAAAATAAATTTTAATCCAAATATAGGTTTTACTGCCAAAAACTTGACTGACTCATTACACATTTACACTGCAAGTGTTCCTTTGTTTCATTTCTTGTCATGATGAAGGTACTTGGAACCACCTGCACACAATTCTCTCAAATTCAAAATTACAGTCTAACAGGCTAGTTTCCACTGTGCATTTAAGTAAATATTATACTGTTATATATATACACAAACACTCGCTGCATATACGTTGCAATTTTACATTGTGTAAGAGGATAGAGGCATCATTTGCATATATTTCAGATTTGTGCAGTACAATCAAATATTTTCTGTTGTATTACTCTGTCCTATACTGCAACACACTGAAGTAGCATGAAAATAAGTAGAAACAAGAAAATATCACCACTTGGATGATTTCCAAACTATAGTTTTTAACACATTTCACTCAGTGATATATTGTACTCAACATATATATACTGTTCTTTGTCCTATCTTGTGTACAATATGTGTATTTTCTACCATAAATTCATAGCCTGGAAAAAAAATATATCTTGTCACGCACACACACAAAAAAAAGGGATAGCAACACACATTCCTGCATGAAAAAGACATGAAGCCAACCTGAAGTAGTAAGGAATAATTGAGAGACCTAGCAATGTCAAACTATAATGAAATTAAAATTCTGTAAACAATCTTTTCTCTACTTTCTCAGGTTAAAAGGTAATTGCAAGAAAATAACTAAGTTCAAACAAATTATTTTGTCTAGAGCACAAATTGTATAAGAAAGTTTTCTAAAAATCAGCACAAAAATCAATCTTAATAAAAAATCAAAAATATTGTCTACACACAGATTTAAGTAGGCAGTAGTTTCGTAGCATCAATTAAAATTTATATGCAACCTGATAATACTTTTTTATAGGAAATATATAAATCTAAAAGGAATGCGAGAATGTTGAGATTTAAGTATTTTGATTTTACCAAAATAAAATGATTTTGTCTTTTTTTGCATATTGCAGTATTTTTATTTCATTTTCTGTATCAAGTATTCTTCCTGGAGCATGTGTTTTCAATTTCTCACTTAAAATAATTTTAACACAGACACACACACACATCTTTATGATATATTAGAAATATGATCCATGATTTGCTCAGATTGGTACTATGATTAGAATAATATGTATACCATCAGATACAACTAATTATAGAGTCTGTACATAACTACAGAAACATATAACAGTTTGGGTTGCAAGGTACATTAAAGATCACCTACTTCTAATTCCCCTGTCGTGGGCAGGGACACCCTTCACTAGTCCTGGGTTCAGCAGTAGCAATCATTTTTTCTCCTTCTTATTAGCTGGTGCAGTGCTGTGTTTTCTGACTTTTGGCCTGGGAACAGCACTGATAACACCAATGCTTTTATTCATTGCTCAGTAATGTTTACTGTGACCAAGGACTTTCTGAGTCTCATGCCCTGCCAGGGAGGAAGGGAAGCCAGGACGAAGCAGAGACAGGACACCTGGCTAAAACTAACCAAAGAGATATTCCATACCACAGCACATCACGCCCACTATATAAACCGGGATCAGTTACCTGGAAGGATTAAATCGTTGCTTGGTCTGGCTGTGTATCTGTCGGTGGGTGGTGAGTGGTTGTATTCTCTTCCCTTGTTATTTCACTTATTATCATTATTGGCTGTAGCAGTAGTGGTTCTGTGTTAAACCTTATTTACTGGACTGCTCTTATCTCAACACATGAGAGTTATATTCTTTTGATTCTCCTCCCCATCCCTCCGGGAGCAGGGGGACAAAAGGGGAGGAGTGAGAGAGCTACTACATGGTTCTGAGTTACAGCTGGACTTAAACCATGACACTTGACAAGGCTGCTCAAAGCCCTATCCAGCCTGGCCTTGAACACAACCAGGAATGGGGCATAATATCAGATCATTCTGAGATATTTCTATGAACATACTTACAACACAAAAATAGTCTCACATAAATATTGTGAGGTGTCCGTGGTACCTCAGAGTTTGTCTAGCAAGACCAAATTTCTGCCTTGGCAGGATGCTGAGGTCAGTATGTGCTATCATTTAATCTCTCCTGTTGATTCATGTAGAGCAAGAGATTTTGTATTTGTTTAGAACTTTAAATCTTTTTTTTTCCTTTGCAACTGTTCTGTTCCAGATGTTGAATTACAAAAGCAATCTGGCAACGAGATGAGAAAATAAAAATACAAATTAAAAGGAAAGAACAGACAATACATGTAAGTGGAATAACCAGAGCAATCATAAATTCAGTTTGCCCAAATAACTTTCCTTTAAGAAAGGTTTTAACTGCTTGTTGCTTGGTTTGTTTTTTTTCCCCTTCTTTAATTTGATAAGTATTTATAAACAGTCGCACACCTTATTTATAATAAGACTAGCTTCTCCAGTTCAATGGCTGGATTTGGGAGTCATCTGTCAGAGGTAACTTTATATACTTATATCTTTATAATCCAACTAATTTTTTTGCAGATAGAGAAATATAGTTCAAATAAGATATAAAGTTTCTTCTGAGCATTCTCTCAGCCTAGTTTCTCATGGGCAGAACTCTTAGTCAAGTCAAAAGTGGCATGAAAACCAGATTGTTGCTCAGTAATATCTGGAATATGTCTGCTTCTCATTCTCTTGCAATGAAACAAATATTAGCCCAGGACATAAAATTTGAATTTATTGACATAAAATTGAATCAGCCCTAAATGATCAGGACAAAATAAAAAGCAACAGAATATTTTTCTAATGTCATGCTTTAATTTTTGAAAATAAAATTGTTTGTATATAATACAAAAGTCATGGAAAACCAAGCTAAAGTATTTGTCTGCTCAGAATTATAAAAGAAAGGCATAAGCAAATGACAGGAAGAGCATAAATACAGGAAGAGCATCATATAATTATATGGATTTAATATCTTCACTTCAAGTTTTATACTTATCGAACAAATACTAAAATTAATCTTTTCAAGAAACCTGTAGGATGTCTCTCTCTTAAAAATTATTTGCTTTGAAACATATAAAAGGGAAGTAGGATTAAAGGGAGTTTATACAAAACATTCCAAATGCAGATTTCTGGATAATTAGAGATTAGAAATGTCACTGAAGGATTTCTGCACTATGAATGAGTGGCACTTTTTCAAGACATAAATCTCACAGTTCTTTGACATGAATTGTGATTTTTCAAGTTCTAGGTTGATTTATCTTGTGATAATTTTACATTCCTCTGGTAAATAACAACCATTAAATTCTCCTACACTATGGTGATATTGCTATACCCTCAGTGGAAGCACACAATGCTTTCAAACACTTAGATTTGATGGATCTCATTGAATAGATAGTTACATGCCCATAGTAACAATAAACATATTAATTTAGCTAATATGTTCAAAATTAGAAAAATATCTTCAGAAAAAATGTTACACTTAACCCAATAGTTTGATATTTTATAGGAATAAGATAATTAAGAAAATGATGATAACCAAATTAGAACACTATTTGCATGTGCATTCCATAGATAAAAATATATATAAAAAAAGTATAAGATGTTGAGAGATAAGTGCAAACTGTTTCAAACATCTGATGTTTTTCGTGTAGGAAATAATGATGAAACACAAAACAGAAGAAAATCTGCAATGTTATGTTTAGCATTTGGAGCTTTCAGAAATTAATTTTAAAAGATTGTTAGTGTTTCCCCTGCTCAGCCCACCAGTTTCTTTATGGTGAACACAGTAGAATCAATGATTCATCCATCCTTTACATTTCTTATTGATTTATTAGCATTAAATATGAATGGCTGTGACACAGTAGCAGTTAAAGACTATTTTACAAGGACACAATCATTTTATGTAGTAGAAAGATACTAACGGAATAGACACAGGTTTGCTCAAGCCATTTCTCTACTACTGTACTTACAGTAAAACATTAAAATCCTGCGCAAGATTACTATAATGGATTTATTAGTTCTGCAAATATTTGTGTATGCCATTTGCCTGTAGAATAGATATTTCAAATTGGTTTTGGCTAACCTTGTGGAAATCAATTTTTTTTTTTTTTTAAGCAAAAAAGCACTCCAAACCCAAGGAAATCTCAGACTATACAAGATGTAAAAAAAAAAAAAAATAAACCAAATTCCACACTGCAAAATTATAGGGATAATTTCAGCTATGTAAATGTCACTGAAATTCACTTGAAAATAGGAATGTCTTAATTAAGTTTATGCAGACATCAAAGTATTTTTTTATGGAGCAAATTGAGCTCTGAGCTCAGTGATTGTACCTGGACAAAAGCAAAGAAAAATATTTGAAATCCAAAATTGTTTTATTAATAGGAAAGCATACAGTTCATCTGTGCCATAATAATAACATTTTATGGGCAGAGTAATTAGAAATTCACGAAAGGTTCGAAATAATGACACATACAAGTCTATAAATAAGTACAAATAAAAAAGTTTTTTCATTAAAAATATTTTACACTATATTAGAATTTTACAGTATAACAGTACTTCAAAGTACAAAAATACTTCAAAAAAATTTTCATGTAATAAATGAAATAAACATAAATACTAAAACCTATAAACCTAATACCAAAGAACTGGAAAAAAATCACCATTCAAAACAATGAGACCTCTCTCTCCCATATATTATTAAGCTCTGAACTTACAGCTCTCTTTTACTGTTGAGGTACATAGAAAGCTGTGGTGAAATAACCTGGGTGCTACAATTAGTCCTTAGATTTTCCTCAGTCTTTTCAATGGAAATTATGGAACTGAAACTGATCTCAGGAGTTTGTAACCCCTCTGTTTATAATCCCTCTGAATAAAATGCTATACAACTCTGATTTCGCATATGTCATATTGAAGAAACAGCAGCAATATGCTGTTTCAGTGTTATATGGTATTTCCTTATTCTGTTCTTCAGTAAGATCTTGGGTGATAACAATGATCACTCACAAGTAATGATATCTCCCTAAGTCTAGGAACTGTAGAGATTGTATCCCCTTCCTGTTCATTTCCTATGTGAAGCTCCTGTATTTTTCTAGTGCTGTTTTCTGTTGGCTAAATTTGATCCTAAAGTGTTTAACTCGGATTGAATCTGAGTAAGATTAAATTGAATGATAAACAGGTAAATTATGATGAAAATAGGGAGGAAGATTATTTTGGCCATTTTGTTTAAAGGCTCATCCTCATTTTCAGCATGTCAAAAATAGTGTTACACTTTGGGACGCATCTTTTGGCATCAGTGAATTAACCTCTTTTATCACTTCTTCTTGCTGAAATCACTTGAAGAATTTGCTCATGTTGAAGCCTTTTTTTGGCAAAGCTTACTAAAGTGCGTATGACAATGAGACATTATACAACTCAGCATCATGGCTGTGTCTACCAAAAAACAGGGAATCACTGTGAGAAGTGCTGGTCCAATCCAGATTTGAAATACAAGAGATTAACTTCAGCTATTCTAAATCTGCAAGGCATTACAAAAGCAGCTAGCCTGGATATAAACCTAGAGCCTAGTGTGCAAAGCACGTGCTGAGGAGATGAGATCAATCAAATCTCACAAAACAACCTTATCGTCCTAGTACACTGGAGAAACTCCCTTTGGTTAAAAGGCATTGCTTCAGAGCTCTAAGAATCATGATGAATGATATAATCTTCCACTTATTCCTCAATATTAATTACGTTGGTCGCACCTAATTGCTAATTCTCATCTATCAAAACTTCTGTTAGATCCTCTCAAAATTTGATCACTATTACCTCCTGTATCCTAATATACAAGAAATACTGGCAAAGAAGTAAAGGATTACCTCTTCTTGTGTATTACTGCACGACACTCCAGATATTCAGGATCTGAAACACTGACTGAAATACTGACCAGCTAGGTTATCACTGGCACAGGCAAAAGAAGCCACTGGAACATATTCCCATCCCTGTACATCTTTGAAGGAAATGAAAAGGGAAAGAGAAAAAGGTAGCAATTTCACACAGATATGCTGCAGGCTTTTGAAAGGAAGAAGGATGCTGGGGCAGAGCTGAAGTAGTACTGGATCATTTTTTCCTTCCTCAAGTGTCCCTCTCTCACACGTCACCCATTTAAGAGAGGACAGGCTATCAAAGACTTATTGAGGATGAACACCAATTACAGTTTTGGCAAGACTCAAACACCTCTGATAATACCAATCATTTCCTAAGTATAGAATATCTATTAACCTGACATAAAAATAAAATAAATAAATAAATAAATAAAAAAAAGCAGCAGCAACAAAAAAAGTAATATAAAGTAAATTTGAAAATAACATATTTTCAGTAGACTGAAAGTATCTGGAATTTGTCCAGCCATCCAAAGAACAGTGATGCTTCCCTTTGTTTAGCAGAGAAATGTATACCTAGGTTGAACCTAGGGGTATGATCTTTAGTAGATAAATGCAACATGAGAATAATGACAGGTCAGTAAAGAGGCAAACTGAATTTCCTGTCAGTCCCAAGTCATAAAAGGCATAAAAGTAGCTCTTTTATGGTACTGCAGACAGACCGGAGAGGCTGACATAGTCCACTCTGCAAGCACAGAACAGGGAAAAGTCTAAGTTTGTTCGTGTTCCCTGATAGTCAAGATTATCAAAAGAAGGGCATGAGGCATCTGTAAAAGCATAAGGAGTTGGCAGGAGAGCAGCAGCAAATCATCACATATGTCTGCAAGACTGAAAGGTAAGAAGTGCATGACCATTTGTGTGGCAGAACGTATACCACTGACTGCTGGAAACAGGTGGGACTGGGAAGACAATGGTGGACAGTGAGACAGCCTCAGGTGGCCAAAAGCACTGTGAGATGCTGGAATACAGAAGTTCAGGTGATAAGGAGAGATGAAGGGGAAAGAATGAGCAACTGAAGAAATGGAAGAAAAAGAGGAAGAGATAAATTTTCTAGAAATGACATTTCCAGTACATAAAAAGGTTTAATGGAGCCTGTACAGTTTGTACAACACTCAGCTACAGACAAAATAAACAGTGCGACAGCATCAGAGAGTTGCCAGTATTTTCTCCGTATTTGATTTCAGGGCAGAGCTATCACTACAGAGTTTTTTAGCCCACCAAACTCTGAAAATTGATGAATAATTCATATTTAAAACAGAATCAGATGCTAATGTTACTTTATGACCAGGGAAATTCACAAAGCAATATTCCCTTATCTCACACATAGGGGAAAGCCTGGGGCTCAAAGACTTTAATTCATGTAATCAAGGTGCCACAGGAAGTCACCGGAAATATTAGAAAGCAAGATATGACACACTCCTAGATTAGTATCATAACTACTACACAAGCATTCAGGACAAACATGATGAAAATCCAATTAGGCACTCACTAATCTGCTTGTGTTTCTTCCTCCATGCTGTGAAGACAGGTACACTACCTTCTTCATTGACATCATAAGGTAATGCAATGAATGCGTAAACACGAATCTTAAGTGGAAATTTATAAACTAAATTTTGAGATAATAAAAGGAAAAATGAAGAAAAAATAAAGACATACTCTCATGCAATGACTTGTACTTAAGATGACCTTACTGTTCGTATGTCAGAAAAAAAAATAGTAACTAGGAATTTTCTGACATCACATTTAACAATTATGCCCTTGATGGAAAACACTTTTCCTGTCAAATGCCTGGTAAAAAATTCTGTGATCAGAACCAAGCACAAATTTGGCTCTAATTAAATATATCAGAGGTGATGATGGTTGAATTGCCAGTAGATTTTAACTGAAAAGCAGTAATTAAAAAAAACTCCACAACATTGCAAGCTAATAGCAAAATGGAGGAGGGATGGTCTCCAGAAGTCATTCTCGCATTTTTCTGTCACAGACATAGCCAGAAAAGGCCTGTAGCAGAAAAGGTTACACAGCTTCCTCCAGCGGCAAGGACATATGCATACAGCGCTACATGCCTAAGCAGCTAATGGAGCTGCTGCAAAGGAAGGGTGGACTAGGGGTAAAAAGGGACATCAGTGGGGAAAGTAAAATGACAAAAGGAGAGGATCTTACTGTCACACTGAATCAGGATTAAACTGTGGCATATGCTGACTGTACATGAGATGTTATACCCTCTTGGCATGGACCCTGGATACAGAAGCAGAAAGGGGGAATCTGTCTTTAATTATTAGGCCCTGCTCTGTATCAGGGAAAGAGAGCTGGGTAGGAAAATACTAACTAGCAGAAGTAGTAGTAGTGAAATATAGCTTTTAAATCACTTGTCAGAAAAACCTAAAGAACTCTTGCATAAAAAATCCTTTTCTATTTCCCTTTTATTTCAACTGATAAAAAAATTACTGTTCGATTCTTTCAGCCATCCTGCCTCATTAGAGGTTGAAAAGGAGGGGAAAAAAAAGTCAGCTTTTGCTCTGATCTCCCCAGGGAACTGTTGTGGTTGAAGCTGTGAATCACGCAGTTCGTTCACTCACTCCCCCTTTAGTGGGAGGTGTCTCTGCCCATGGCAGGGGGGTTGGGAATAGGTGATCTTAAGGTCCTTTCCAACCCTAACTATTCTATGATTCTATGATTCTTTCTTCTCCTTGCTCCCTGGGGATGGGGAGGAGAATCGAAAGAACTCAACTCCCACAGGTTGAGATAAGAACAGTTTAGTAACTGAGGTATAACACAAACCAATACTGCTACCCCCAATAACAATAATGACAAGAGAAATACAAGGGAAAAGAATACAATCACTCATCACCTGTAGCCAGCCCAACCAAGCAGTGCACCCCTACCCTTCCAGGTCTCTGCCCTCCTTTTTTACGTCCTGGGCATGACGTATTGTGGTATGGAGTATCTGTTTGGCCAGTTTTGGTCAGGCGCTCTGTCTCTACTTCTTCTCAGCCTTCCCTCCTCCCTGACAGAGCATGAGACTCAGAAAGCCCTTGGCCAGCCTAGACATTCTAAGCTGTAACTAAAAACATCGGTGTTAATCAGAGCCTAAAGTCAAAAACACAGCAAAGCACCAGCTACTAAGGAGGAGAAAAATGCCTGCTACTGCTGAACCCATGACAAGTGTTCATACCAATATGGGCTTGGAGGATGAGTATCACTGCACCTGAGACTCCTGAAATTAGGCACAATCGGGTGACTGAAGATAGCTTCAAGTACTGGCTGGTAGCGTGAGACTTTTTAGATCAAGGAGGGAAAGAGCAAGTGAGATGAAAAGTGAAGTAAGCCAAAATTTCACTGGAAATCTTGGCTTTTTCATTTGTCTTTCACTTAGCTACAGCTATACTTTCATGTTCACTTCAGTACTTATGGACACAAATATACATTAATTTAAGAAGTAACTCCAGCGCCTTTAGTAGTACTAAGTTTCTAGCAAGCATCTTATTTCCAGTGGTCTGTCTGTTAACTCTGTTTTAGCATATTTAACATAGGATATTTAAGATTCATATTAACAAAGTAATTTCTTTAAAAATATGTAAAAAAAAAAGTAATGGCAAAAAAGAACTGGAAAATGAGCAAAAACATCTTTGGAATGTAAAATGTCTGAAGATAAAAGAAATTTAAAAAAAATACACAGTAACAATACAATTAGCACTATGCAACATGTGGTGAGATTTCTGTTTTTGATCATTAGTATTCCTACAGCTTTGTCAGTGCATGAATAATGAAGATAATGGAGTGTTTTTCTCTTACTGCGGTCACAAGATATGGAAATTAAAGAAATCTCTATCAAGTCTGAAATCTGAAGTTATAAGTAACAGTGAAAGTCCTTCTGCACTCTGGAATTAACTAATGACACATGCATTTTTTCTTGAGAGGAAAAATAGCAGTGCCAAACACTACACCAAGTGTTTTGCTATTGTCTAACATGCTTTCCAGCGCCTACTCTCCTTTTGACTATGGAAGGAGCAAAAGTACCTTGATGAAAAAGGATCTAAGGTTTTACGGGGTGAGACCATCTTGTTCATGTTTTCTTCCTCACATTTATTTTTTTCTGTGTAGATTTTCTTATACAGCTCATTTGAACTAAGGGTTCCTGCTTTACAAGAAGAAAGCACAAAAGCAGGGATCCCAAAGTTGATTCTAAACATCCTGCAAATGTGATAAGAGGGTGTTATTGAATCCTCTTCTCACTTCCCTGAGGTGGGATGACTCATTAAAGAATCATTTCAGGATTAAACTGAGAGCAGAGAAGAAATAGCTGTGACTCAGTGACAGTAAGAGTAAAGAGATTCTAACAGAACCCTAGGTTGGAGACCATGAAAAGAAAAATTTTTATGATGTACAGTGTAATTTTTCTATTTCTTTTCTAGGAAATCCAACAGCTGTCTTCCAGAACTGTGATATACCATTTACTTTAAAACACCTTTTGTTTTCTGAAGTGAATTATTTGCTATAAAAGTTTTTGTAATGAAATAAGGCAAACATTGCATGCATAACATATGAAATGTACATCTTACTGGACTTCCACAATAACTGTGCAATAACAATGGTTTCCTGTGAGCAGCAGCAGATTTAACATTTTTCTCACCAGGATTCTTATGCAGCAAATTCTTAAAAATACTATACAAGCAGATAGACTGCTGTTTAACAGTCTAGTTTGGGGGAAAAAAAAAAGGTAAAATGAAGCTTAAAAACATGTTTAGATATAAACAATAACTTCAGGGGACTGGAATGCCTCCCACATGAAGGTATGCTGAGAAAGTTGGGGCTGTTCAGCCTGGAGAAGAGAAGGCTGCGTGGAGACCTCGTAGCAGCATTCCAGTATCTGAAGGGGGCCTATAGGGATGCTGGGGAGGGACTCTTCATGAGGGACTGTAGTGATAGGACATGGGGTAATGGGCTCAAACTTAGACAGGGGAAGTTTAGATTGGATATAAGGAACAAATTCTTTATTGTAAGGTTGGTGATGCACTGGAATGGGCTGCCCAGGGGAGTTGTGAATGCTCCATCTGTGGTGGTGTTCAAGGCCAGGTTGGACAGAGCCCTGTATGGCATGGTTTAATGTGAGATGTCCCTGCCCCTGGCAGGGAGGTTGGAACCAGATGATCATACAGTCCTTTCCAACCCTAACTGTTCTATGATACTGTAAAAACAATGACTTCCTCTTTTTCAGAAAAAAAAAAAAAGGAAAGGAAGGGATTCTAAAAGGATGAATGACAAAACAGCTTTCCTTTTCTATATTTTTTTCTTATCAAAGAGAAAGAATCAAAAAGTTCTATTCAGTTAACACTAAGATTCTGAATGTTGCTTTTGTTGATTGCTTTTTGGGAAATTCCTAGTTGCAGAGATGGAAAAAACATAAGTATGAAAAACAGGTACCTCACTCAGAGCACTTTATTTTTTTACTTTCTAACTTATGAGAAAATGCTCAAAATTCAAATGAACATCATACTTGGTCATCTAACATAGTTTCTTATTATCTGAATTTTTAATATTGCCTCATTTCAGATATGTCACCATTACAAACTCACTTTTACCAAGCTAAGACATCATTTGAAAAACTTAAAAACAGTAATTGGAAATACAGAGTAAAATTAGCTTATATCAACAATTCCCAAAGAGTATTTGAGAAAATAACGAGTTGTGCTTGTAACTTATGTACAGCTTTGAGGTTGGAGAGCAAGAGAATGGATTCTCACATTACCCTTAGGAGTCTCAGACTTTTCATTGAAGGACCATCTTCAAGTATAAAAATATATAGGTGCTCAGAAAAAAAAACTAGATCAATATGACAGAATATGAGGCATAAACTGTACCGGGAGTAGTAACCCATGTGGCAACTTGATTACTGGGAGCCATAAAGAAACCATTCACCACATTCCACATGTGACTAAATGCATCTTTGCAACAGTTCCTCAAACTCGTTGCTGTGTGTGTGGTTTGATTGCAAATATAGTTGTTACCAAACCTGCATTTTTATAGAACTTCTATTTAAATAGCTCTCTAAATAGAACATATAATTTGTCCTTTTTTTTATAATCTTGGTTAAAACAGATCATCTCATCAGTGAAGGGAGCTCAAAGAATCAGCAAAAAGGAAAATATAACCACCATTTTCAAAAAGGGAAAAATGGATGACCCAGGGAACTACAGACCAGCCAGCCTCACCTGTGTGCCTGGCAAAATCTTGGAGCAGATTCTCCTGGAAGGCATGTTGAGACTCATGACAAACAATAATGTGCTTGGTGACAACCAGCCTGGCTACACTAAGGGGAAATCCTGCCTGAACTATCTGGTGGCCTTCTATGATGGGGCTACAGAACTGATGGAGAGGGGTAGAGCAGTTGATGTCATCTACCTGGACTTGTGCAAAACGTTTGACACTGTCTCACATGACATCCTTGTCTCTAAATTGGAGAGACATTCATTTGATAGGTGGACCAGTCAGTGGAAAAAGAACTGGATGGATGGCTGCACACAAAGAGTTATGGTCAATGGCTCAATGTCCAGCTGGAGACCAGTAGCGAGTGGTGTCCCTCAGGGATGGTTGTTGGGACCAGTCTTGTTCAACATCTTTGTCAGTGACACGGACAGTGGGATTGGGTGTGCCCTCATCAACTTTCCTGAAGACACCAAGCTCTGTGTGGTCCAGTTGATACGTTGGAGGGAAGGAATGCCATCCAGAGGGACCTTGACATGCTTGTGTGGTGGGCTGATGCCCAATGAAGTTTAACCATGCCAAGTGCAAGGTCCTACACCTGGGTCGGAGCAATGCCAGGCATGGTTACAGGTTAGGCAGAGATGAGATTCAGAGCAGCCTTGCAGAGAAGGACTTGGGGGTGTTGGTTGAGAGAAAATGAAGATGAGTCGGCAGTGTGCACTTGCAGCCCAGAAAGCCAAGCATATCCTAAGCTGCATCAAAAGGAGTGTGACCAGCAGAATGCAGGAGGTGATCCTGCCCGTCTACTCCGCTCTCAGGAGACCTCACTTGGAGTACTGTGTGCAGCTCTGGTGTTCTCAGCATAAAAAGGACATGGAACTGTTGGAACAAGTCCAGAGGAGGGCCACGAGGATGATCAGGGGACTGGAGCAC
>JASSUY010041803.1:0-33370 GCA_032466535.1 Forpus xanthops
TTAAACAGGGGAAGTTTAGATTGGATCTGAGGAAGAAATTCTTTCCTGTAAGGGTGGTGAGGCACTGGAATGTGTTGGCCAGGGAAGCTGTGAGTGCTCCACCACTGGCAGTGTTCAAGGCTGGGTTGGACAGAGGCTTGGGTGACATGGTTTAGTGGGAGGTGTCCCTGCCCATGACAGGAGTGTTGGAACATGATGATCTTAAGGTCCTTTCCAACCCTAACTATTCTATGATTCTATGATCTTTTTGAGGGGGGACATTGCAGCCTTAACCTACCCATTATGAAGGTGTCCAGATGATGAGTGGCATGAGATTGTTTGCATATGCAATGCTGATAGTATGATAGCAGATTTTACTCTCCTTCCCAGCCCCACTCTGATGACAAGTGACCTATAGTTAGATTAACCCTGCTGCGATTACCCTGCTGTTAGATTGACAAGAGAGCCCCAGCATGCAGCGAAGCCTTGTCTTTGCTGTGTACGTGTGTGGCAGACACTGTGCAAGTTCACCCAGATAACCCTTCAATTCATCCCTTACCCACAAGTTTCATAGGTGGCACACAGAGTGGCACTTGTGAGTTTTCGAGAGCTTATATCACCTAGTTTGGGCTGAAAAGAAAGTAAAGATCCAAATGATAGCCACAGATAGGGTGGGTTGTCCTACAGTGGGATTGATCTGGGAGATGCAGATGATGTTGCAACTAATCAGCTGCATCCAGGAGGATCAATAATAGAATCACAGAATCATCATAGAATGGTTTGGGGTGGAAAGACCTTAAAGCTCACCCAGTTCCAACCTCCTGCCTTGGGCAGGGATACTTTCCACTAGACCAGGTTGCTCCAAGCTGTGTTCAACCTAGCCTTGAACAGTTGCCAGGAATGGAGCAACCACAGCTTCTCTGAGCAAGTTATGCCAGTGCATCAGCACCCTCACAGGGAAGAATTTCTTTGTAATAAATAAAAAGAGAAGAAAAATTCTGTTTACAAGCTGGGTTTGTTATGTTGGGCAAATGTGAAGATGGGCTGAACTCAAACCAGGTCAGAAGAGAGTGTGGGTTAAATTTTTGCCTTTTTACCCTAGCAGAAGTATCTTGAATGGGACATGCAATGATTTGTCATCTGTCCAATGCTGCAATTAGATTGCTTGGGAAAAACTCTATCCCAGTTGCTGTCTCTGAGGGCACTCAATTGGTTTCAAATGCCACAAGCACAAGTGCATGTAGCTTCAACAGGCATTCACTGGATCAGCTCGGATGGGGATAGCTAAGATGTGGTTACTAAGTGGGTGTGTTTTATCACCACTAATTGAAGCTGGTCATATTTGTTGACCTATTCCAGCTGCTTTGTATAAGCACTGATGCAAAGACTGGTTAAGCATTGACTCCAAAACACACTCCTTGTATGAAAGACATCATTGCTGGTTAAAAAGGATTCATCTGTGCTGTGTTTAAGAAATGTTTGTGCTACTTTTATGCAATGATGATTGCACTATTGCTCAAATGCAACAAGATCCCCCACACAAAATAAATCCTGAGAAAGTTAAGTTCAGATTTTGGAACATGCATTGCCAACAAATGCTACACCAGCCACCAGAAACATGTCTTGATGAAGTTTGCTGCTACACAAAAATGAATACAGAGTGAAAGAAATAACTTCCCCTTTCATACCACTGCAGTTTGCTAGTAAATAGATTCTCAGTTTCGAGAAATCAGTAGGTAATTATCCTGAAAAATCTCGATTTCTTAAGAGTATAAATATCTTTAAACAGCAATTAAAAAATAATTATAACTCAAAAGCAATCAACAGATTTGAGAACAGAGTCATGCTAGCTGGTACAGTACGTGCTGCAAACTGAGGAGAAAATTGTGTTTCAGATTTTGTGATAGTGTTCCAGTACCAATTTTGTCTACTGCTATGGGTTACATCTTCAATGCCTGCCTCTTCATTGTAAGTGACCCATGCCAGCTAAAAAAGGCTCTTAATGTATCCATGACCTCCGCAGCATGGTGGGAAGCACAGCTGGCTTTCTTGGGGTTCCTGCTTGTACTTTGGGTTGCAGCTCCCCCAGTGGGTTTTATCTATGTCAGTGCATTTGGGTAAGTTGACGTTTTAGTTTGAAAAAGTATGATTTTTTTCCCTGCCTGTCAGATTCACTAAATAACTTTTTATGAGCTAGACAGGCTTGAAATTAGAGCAACAAGCAACATGTTAGCAGGATTAGCTGCTTAATTATGAAACTGGTAGCAAGAAGAACCTCGTGGAAGGTAGCCCTTTATTATATTTAAACTCATGCTCTTTCTCAACCGCTTTAGTGCCTCAGCTAGGCACTAAGCTAAGAAGCTGCAACAGCGTTTGGTTGTACCCACCATTGTTCTGGCTTGGTTTAGGAGACCTGGTGCTCCATTTGCCTGATTCCTTTGTTAGTGGTAGACTCTGCTTTGCATTTGCTATCTTTCTCCTAACTTCTCCTGGTTATTTTAAATAGGAATATAGTATTAAAATTTATACCAAATATGATTGTGATGATTCACAATTTCCTCCCAGGTGTCTGAGACTGTTTCCCTGCTGTGTACTATTTTCTTTTAGTTGAATTGGAAATTGCAGCTATAACAAGCTGGACATCCTCTTTGCTCTCAAGGTGATTCTCCAAATTTACTTCTTGGTTATATTACACAATTACCTAAATTTTTGCCATACCCTGCAATCCCCACTAGAGTTTCACATTACAAAGAATTTGCCCTCAAACATTCCTTCCCCCTTTCACAGGGTATTTTTTGCATCCCCAGGCTGTGGTGTGCTGCCTCTCATCCTGCTGACAGCGCTGTTGTGGGATTGTCCTGTCAACTGCTTCAGGAAGCTGGATTTCTTTGCCTGTGCAACACCTTGCATTCTGAAACCACATCCTTACATGTTATAAAAAGTAACTTTTTTCAGCCTTTTTTAGTTGTTTTTTGGCATTTCTGTCATGGTCTGAGAATCAAGTGAGAAAAGATGGACTAGGTTAAAGAACTTGCATGTAGATACAGAGCTAATGTGAAGTGCATGTAGGTACATAAACCCAAAGTCTAAAAATGTGTCACATTCTCCTTAAAACTTGGGTTCAATACTTAGTTTATTTGTAGGGTAGGATGGGGTGATCAATACTAAAGATCAATCTGACATGCCTCATAATGCTGCATACATCGAAAGTAAGGAAGTCTCAAGTCCTGCAGAGAACTATGATGAATTATGACCTTTTCTTGAAAAAGTCTTTGAAATGGCCACTCTTCTGTTTCACACAAGTTGTGGATGAAAGTGTTTCCAAATGGTGCTGAGGTCCCTTCCACCCCTATTTCCTACAATCTCTATTATCTCCTTTTTTCCCAATTTAACCTTGGCTTTTCTTTGAAAAGGCACTTAATGTATTAATAATAGAGATGACAGATAAGGCATTTTGATTAATATTTCTAAGTTACCTCCTCTCTCTGACAAGCACTTTCTGTTGGGTTTGGGGTCCTGCTGTCACAGCAATATCCTTCAAACAAGACATAAAGAATTGGTTCCAACTTCAACTATAGATGCCCTAAAAATATCTCTGAAGCCCAGACTGCAGATACATGATGCTTGCTTTGCTTTTGTGTTTGCTTTAGTTTATGCTGTGAGGTTCACTGCTATTTGGCCCCAACCTCTGTCTGTCTCTAAGTGCCATAGGGTAGTTTTGCCAGGCTCTTTGCTACTGGGCAGGTGAAAGGTAAACCTTTGCTCCAGGATGATCCCAAAGCCTCGGGAGATGACAGAAAAATATCTTATATTTTGTGCCGTTCTCTTTTACAATTGAAGGCTGCATGACTAGTGTGATACAATACAGCATGGAAGATGAATTCCTACAGACTTTATATCCACATGCATATAAACAAAGGTAAAAAAGAACAGGGTACTTTTCAGTATGACTTAGTAACGATATAGTTATGAGCAGATGAATGCTGAAAGTTGAATGCAAGGTGGGACCATTAAATCACCAAACTTCCTGCACATAACAGGGTATTGCATTTCCTTTAGTTACCCTGCACGGAGCCCAAAACCTGTGTTTGTCTGGGACACAGATTCTGGAAAGGCATAGAGTCTTGCTCCAAAGGCACCAAATGATGAGGAGTTCACCACTTCCTTTAGTAGTTTGTTCAGGAGGTTAAGCTTTCCCAGTGTTTAAAAAAATGTGTGCCTCACTGTATTTTCATGTTGTATGTCTATTCTTTAGCTTCCATGTTCATATTTTGCTCATTTCTTCTAGGATGAAGTTTTTTATGGCTTATGTTGGGTGCCTTTATGGAGCAGTGAAGATTAAGCAATTTCCCAATGATTCTTTTTGATCAGTGTATTGAACTCTGTCATTCTTTTACCAGCAGACATTTTATCTGTTCCTCAGATATTTCTGTGTGGCCTTTCTAATTCACAGCATAATTCTGATATATCAGCACCAGACCATGATCCAGGATGGTGGATGCTGCTTTGCTTGTGCAATGCATAGAAAGAAAAAGATCCCACAATCATCTCCTTGCTTCTCCTGTGCTTATATATATAAAAACTGTTAGATTATTTCAAGCATTGCTACAGAGAAGAAACCATGGCCCGTAGCGCAGGGTGTAGAGTGGTTTATGTGTACACATATCAGGGTGATAATCTCTAGAGAGGAGTCACATCCCTTTTGTATAGTGCTTGGTTGGGATCTCTTCTGGACCACAGGAATTTTTACCCTGTGTTTCTAACTAAGCTGAGGAGAAATGGAGAAATGGGGGTAAAAAAAAAGAAGGAAAATAATAAAAAAGAAGGACTTAATGCCTTAATTTTAAATAGGAAGAAAATACTTAAAAAACTGTGGGGTGAGCAAACTTGACTTAAAGCCAGAGTTGATCATCTGTAGCTGATCTTGAGTAACTTAAGAGATAGATTAAAAGAGCATCAAACTGAGCTGCAAGAAAAGTCAGTGATAAAAGGAAAAAAAAAAAAAAAAGTATTTTCCTTCAAGTTTTAATTTCTTTAAATTAAAAGCACAATATCCCAGCAGTCTTCATATAGACTTTGGTCCTGCAAGTTCAGCTTTATCCTGCCTCTAGGCAACCCATCACAAGTATTAATCTCTTCAGCTTCTGCCTTCTCTGAGTGTTATAAGTTCAGTTTTTTTTCCAAGCTTCTGCAGGTGTAATATCACACCATGGTAGCTGGGAATTCAAAGGAGCAGGATACCATTCCTACTGCTGCTTTCTGGGAAGTGAAGCAGCCCCATTTACTCATTCTTTTGCTGTATTGGGAAGGCCTATTTCTCTGACAGTGATAGGGGCTGAGGATGTTTAATGGAAAGCCTTACAAATGAAGGAAAAAATTAATGTATCCTAAAAAAAATGAAATTAAGAATATATTGAGTGGAAAGCACTTGCTTTTTGTCTAACTTTTTGGAGTTACTACATCTTTGTGCCAACTGGTGGACCCTCTAGCCATGTAGCAGAAAGGAGATGAGCCTCCTTGACACCCAGAAGATATACTATGACCATCTATCATGGGTCTGGTGGAGATCAGTGACCCCACAACTGCACAGTGCCCTGTCCTTACTTTGGATGCTGGAAGCAGTATAACCAGCTTTGGACTCAAGTGCCTAGTGCCCCTTAGCTATGGATTGTCTTTTCTGGTTAAGTTACTGTGCCCATGTATCTGAGTTGGCTCTGCTTCTCGAAAGGACTCAGATGATATTTCAACCTGACTCAGCACTGTCTCATGGTAAAAGATTGGATAGGATGGGTCAGTTTGATTCATCAGCCGCATATGTGATGGAAAGGCTGCTCCTCTGCAAGGCCTCCTGGGCATTGCTGCAGGACAATGCAAAAAGAAAAAGTACTCAGCAGAAGCTCTGAAGAGCTCCATGTGCTTTCTGCTACACTCTTATGGGCTGTGAAACAGTTAATGATATAAGCATCTGAGCTAGCATCTTTGCTGTGAGGAGTGCAGCAGTTTATATTTCTTGGAGGAATTTTTCTGGGCTCCTCTGCTGTTCCAAGCCCCCACCACTGCTGCAGTGAAGCTCAGCTTGGGTTTTCTTCACAGTTGTGACAGCCAGAGATGTCTAAAAATACAGAGCTCAGATTCCTCAGAACAATTGTGACTTCTGTCTCCGCTTTCTCCCTACCTTTTCTTTCTGCTTCTCTGGGAAAAAAGTTGGGTTTGGGGGGATAGGGAAAAGGGGTAATTTCTTTCCCTTTTTGTTTGCTTTAGATTAAAACCCAATCTAGAGGTAATCATACTGATAGATACACCATCTATAAATATACAGTGAGCATGACACACAAATGGTTTGGGAGTTTTAATCTAGAGACCTGCAAAATCCTTGAATAAATAAATTATGTCGGTATGTCACATAATATATGACCACACAGCAAAAATCTTGAAACATGTTATAATTGTATGGGTAATATCAATATATTTTTAACTTTAGAGGGGAGAGAGGTGCCTTTTTCTCTGCAATCCGTGTTTGCAGAGACAGTTTCTCAGGCATGGAAAGATTTTTCCTCTGATTCTATACCCACCTTTGTTTTCATTTTCTCTTTCCTGGGTGCCATATTGCCATAAGCTGTGAGCTTTGACTTGCTGTTTGAGAGTAGCATATGGTTCTTCCCTTCCAGAATTTTCATGAGCATATCACTTGATCCTTCATGTTTAGTAGGAATTCATGAAACAAAAAGGGATGCCAGGACGCTGGTTGGTTACAGGGAATCTGTTGCTGGGTCACTCTTGTCAGTTTATCAGTGTTGTGCTGTAAATAGTTCCAAAGGCAAAAGCAGAAAGGAAACAATAGAGGCACAAAGTAAGTGAAAGGTACTGCCCAGCCAGTTAGAAGGAGGATGGGTAAAGTAAATTCCCACAGGGCTTAGTCCAAGCACACTGACGTTCATGCTCTGTCATCATTTGTTAATGCTAATATTCTTATTGCTTTTGTGGCAATTGTTACTTTACACATTTCTAAGCCATAAAAAGAAACGTACTTAAAAAAATGTCCACCTCCAAGCAAAAAAAAAATTGAACACTTGTTTGCATTTAATAATCACTAAAACTTGAAATTCTAAATTGGATTAATTGTGTCTATTATAAATTGATGGGGGAATAGCTATGCATTAGCCTTGAATTCTGATTACCTGAGAGGTTCCACTTGTAGTATAATTAAGAGCAACTTCATAATAGTGGTAGGTGTATGATTGAATAATGCATGCATCCCCTGCTGATGAAATTCAAGGCAAAGTGCTCATAAAGAGGTAGAGCTCTTTCTTTTCTTGTTCCTGCACTTAAAATGCTGAAGGATTATTGCAATCACAGCCCATGTTTACACTATTAACAGCGACATGCTAAAACCCTTGATGCAAACACCTTTGAATATAAGAGGGATTGGCAAAAGAATCCCAGTTTTGTGGCTCAGCCCTTGTTCTGCATAGCATCTTGTCCCTGTGTGCCTGTGGTGACTGGTTTAATTGAGAACATACATAGATTAAAGCTCGAAAGGACACCACTTTGTTGACAGATCATTGCTTAATGCATCTGCCCACTAGATGGCTGTAATTGGTGTGGTCATTTATTAATTATAAAATATTATGCATGTTCCTGTCTTCGAAGCCATGTATATTCCTGTCCTTTGATAGCTTCTTATGCTTTCTCAATATATAAATGTACCTTCTTAATGTATAGCCCCCCACTAACCTGCAGCCATTTACCAGATTGAAGCTGAATATTCATAGGCTCCAAAGCTGGATGAGTCCCTTGAGTGCTCCAGTCTGACCTCTTGTAACACAGCATGAGGTTTCACAGAACCATATCCACAGGCAGATATGATTTAAGCCTTCTATCCCTCCGAAGGAGGCAGCCCAGCTACATATGTGCTTCACTTCAACTGGCCAAATATTTTCTGTCCCCGGTGAAACTGCTCCTGTTCGAGATGTCAAGCTGAGACAAAGGGTGTTGTGGTTCAGGAGTAAGGGCCTGAAGTGATAGGAGAGGGGAAAACTGAACCATGAGAAGGAGCCGAATATGTGTGGTGGCACACAGAGGCTGTGTTATGAGTGCACCCATAACATGGGACTGTCCATTCCCCAGTGTTATGCTCTGAGCAGTGCTTCTGGGACTTCTTTTTCTGCTGTTCTGTCTGTAGATGTTCAATTTTGAAATGATCCATTTGTCATTCTTGTCACTCAAAGGCTAGCTGTTCAGCTAATCTCTTCATTCAGCATATATCATCATGGTGAAGGGCTTATCATTAGGGTGAAGGCACATCTAATCATGTTTCACTGATATCAAAGCAGGGGGAGATGGGGCAATACTTAGCAGTTTTGAAGGGGTATAGAGAACTTACCTTCATATCGCTGCTTTGACTTCCAGTTTCAGTGTCAGAATCCATCCTCAGCAGTGATGCTGCAGGTTTTGTGCTTTTTTAGTAATCCCAAAATTGTAGTGTGATGATCCAAGGGAAATAGCCCGCTGACATCTTTGGCAACCATTCTGAGCAGGATTTAACACAATTTCTTCAGCCCAAAGCTGAGTATAGTGGCATATGATCCCCTACAAGGGTTTTGAGCTGTGTTGGTCCAGAAAGTTTAAGGACCACCACAAGTGCTTATAAATATATATTTACAGTTGTTGTGTGTATACAACAAATGATCACAGAAGCCTGCTTCAGTATTTGTGGGTTCAGTAAGAAGAAAATAACCCATCAAGCTGTTGGTCAGTTTTGGTTGACAGTCTTTCAAAGTGCTGATGACATTAACCTTCTGTGACCTTGGCATTTGATGGCACTATGGTCCTGTCTGCACAGTCAGGCTGACAGCACTAGGATTAGTCTTGAGGTGCAACACCAAACACCTACACACCCAATACCTGATATCACTTCAATCTGACCTAGGTTACCACTGTTGGTTTTAGTATGGGTAAGGTAAAACCTTGGAAGGCTCTGACCAGCACATGAGCCCTGAGTTGCCCTGCTGAAGATAAGACATTTGTTAAAGTGAGCAGCAGTACCTGAGTGATCACTGCACCTTCAGTAACTTTGGCACCACAATATCAGTGAATGCCATATTTTCTGATTTGCTTCTTTCAGAAATCTTCCTGATGACTTTCTGGGGGCTGAAATCTCAGCTGTACCAAAGGCCTCAGCTCTAACACCTCATCCAGGGTTCAAGCACGGTGCTTTGTGGACAGCCATAGGACCTTCATAATCCTTGGCAAGTCAGATTTTCTCCTGTATACGAAGCAGTTTTCAACAGTACATTTTGAAGTACTCTAAAAATTTCAAGTGATCTGTGCCTGAGATTACCTTTTAACTGTCCTTTATGTTGTTGGCCATATATTTCATGTACAGAAATGAAATAGAAAACGAGCAAACTAAAAAAACCCTAATTTGAAATGTTTCCAGACACTAATCCTTTCATTTTGATTTAAGGGGCTGGTGCATTTATTCTTTGTGGGTTTTTTTTTTTTTAGCTTCCTTGTTTTTTTTTGGCTTGAATATGTAATATGCCTATCATAGATACTGTGACAGAAAGAGCCAGTCAGCACATTTTCTTCAAACTGACTGGTTCATAACCCAGTGATAAGTTTTCGTGTGTTTTTGTCTGAGAAGTGAAAGTTGAGATTTGCAAACAAGGCTCTCTGTATCTTCAATATATGAGAATAGAAAACAGTAGAACAAGTCAACAGCAACTTGTTTGTGAGAGACAACATGCCATCAAAAATATCCTCACTGTCTGCATGCCTGAAAAATGTTGTCGTTATACTCCTTTTGCCACAATAGTGATATGTAGCAAAACAAAAATGTGGTCCTGGTTTTCTAGTATGGAAGAAGAAAGAATCCCTGTTCCAAAGAATATAAGGAAGGGTTTAGAATACGGGGTTGTAAGGGACTTCAAGGGTCATTTGGTCCATCCTTTCTAAGCAAAGCATGACCTAGACTAGGTTTCCCAGCACCCTGTCCAGCTGAATCTTAAAAGCATCCAATGCTGGGAATCCACCACTTCCCTGGGAGACTATTTCAATGGCTGATTGTTCTCACAGTGAAAAATTTCCCTCTAGTGTCCAGTCAGAATCTCTCCAGGAGTACTTTCTATTCATCACGCCTCATCTTTTTCATGTGGCTTCTTGTAAAAAGGGAGTCTTCATATTTGTGGTCACCCTTTAAACACACGGTGATAAGGTCTCCCTGAGCCTTCTTTTGTCAAGGCTGGGCAAACCCACTTCTTTCAGCCTTTACTCACATGGTTTTCCAGTC
Source organism: Forpus xanthops (assembly GCA_032466535.1). NCBI lineage: Eukaryota > Metazoa > Chordata > Aves > Psittaciformes > Psittacidae > Forpus > Forpus xanthops. The sequence continues at coordinate 10,271 of JASSUY010041803.1, forward strand.
CTTGAACCATCTTTGTGGCCCTTCTCTGGACCCTCTCCAACCTGTCCACATCTATTCTGTGTATCAGGGACCAAACTGAATACAGTATTTCAGGTGTGGCCTATCCTTAGATATGGGAAAAATTAAGTCCAGCCCAATTAACTGACTTGCCCACCATTGCACAAGGAAAGATACACAAGAAATCCTGTAATTAGACATCTCCTGTACTAACTCCCCCATTGGTCGTGGTTCTCCTGCCTCGGAAACCTTGCACAGCACCTGCACATCCTTAAATCTCTTTTAGTTCCCTTGCTTTATAGAGGGAAGCTCGGTAACACCACTGCAGTGGGATTCTTCTAGAAACAGAATGAAACATACTTTATTCACTTAATATTTCAATTAATAATTGAAACAAATTGAAATAAAGTGTCTTTCATCGAAAATATGTCACTCGTTCCAAAGTCAGAACATCGTTATCTTACTCTATAAAAACACTCATGTTTCCCACCCAGCCTAGGCCCACTAAATTTTGACCCAAAGCACACTTTCTTTCATAACCATTTCCATGTTCTCATGAGAAAAACATCCTCAGTTTTTATCTGGGGTTTGACTGGGGACAATTAACTGTGAGGATCAGGGATCCTGTTGATTGGTTTAAAGTGGGCAGTTTTCTGCCACTTTCTCCTCTAAGCAGTTTCTTATGGCAGTGAGGAAGCATCACTGGCAAGGGTGCTCCTTACCTCTAGACCCAGAAGGAAAAATGGAAAAAACTCTTTCTTGTGGCATCTGCTATGATCAGGGCAATGGATGTTGCAGCTGGGACAACTGTTCCAGAGCATCCAGTCTTTTGATCTGGGGATCAGCTCTTGAAAACTGATATATCTTAAAGTCCTTTCCAATCCTAACTGTTTGATGATTCTATGATTTTATGATTCCTGCCAATTTTAAGTTTGCCGGTATATACACAACTAATGTAACAGTAAGTGAGTAGCATTGAAGTGAGAGGGCTGTTGGGCTTGTTCCTTTGCAAACACATCAAATGTCTTTGAGTGCCTGCTTAATACCATTCTTCCACCCCAGCACTGCATGTTCTGCACACTGAAAATCTAGGATTTGCAGACATCCTCCCAGATAAATGCAGGAGGCTGGCAGATCATCAAAACCCCAGTTCTTCCTCCTACCCCCCACTGTATTCTTGGCTTCCTTTTATACTTATCTTCTTACTTTTCAAATTTCAAGTTCTCTTCTCCAGCCATACAAAATAGAAACATTCTTTAAAAATGAAAATAAAATGGACATATCGTCACCAGACCCAAAAAGCTGCAAGTTTAAGTAAATTAGCAAATACCTCAAACCTCAATAAAACAGCAAAAGTTGGCAGCCCTGGAGCATTAACTGTGCAATCCTATTTATTTCCCGTTACTTCTTTTCTATGCATGTGTCCAGAAAGCAGCACAGCATGCTATAAGCAGTGAAAAATCCTTAGCTCTCCAGAACCCACTCTGTGACCCATTGTAATCCCATTTCCTTAATATACAGATGTAGAGAGAACCACGTCACTGACTGGGTCAAGAGCACAGCAGTTTGGGTGCCTGAGTTAGAAACAGCCGCGTTCTGGTTCTGCTACCGTCAGCAGTGGGGTAGGTCAGTTTCCTAAGATGTTCTGTGTGACACAAAACCACATATGTATATGGCCAAGAAGCACTGCATTTATTTTGATCAGCAAAATACAGAGGTACTTCTCCTTTACCTCTATGATGCTTTTACAATGTGCTAGCTATCATATTTCAAAGCTTATGCTTTTTTCCTAGCATAGACAGAGTTGAAGGCAGTTTTGTCTTCTGAGTTCTTCCTTGAACTTGTGCATAATATTTTAAACTAAAGCATGCATTTTCCCTGGGAGAGGCAAAATATGAGAAGCTACTTTTATGTTCTTTCTGCTTTGGAGACACAAGGATTTTCAAAGTTTCACATGCTGAAAGGTGATGTATCGATGGCAGAAAATGTCACATCCCTTGGCATTTGAATAAGCTAATGGTAGTTTCCCTTGGGCTGTCTAACATTGGAAAAAAACCAGGAATTCTGACATTCAGCTTGCTAGAAGTGGAATTACGGATGGCTGCTGAACTCGTTTCATTGAGTATGAAAATTGAGGGCAGGGGGTAAGAAGTAGAATGGCACAGGAGCTCCATATTTCCTGCTGATATAGTGGAAGTCAGATTTAAATGCTATTTAGCATAGAAATCTGCTAGAATATAGAATGGAAGAGCCATCCTCCCCTTTCACCCAAAAGATAGTAAGGTAAAACAATTTTGGAGGTAAAGAGAGGGGGGAAAGGTTATATTTTCCTGTTACAAAAAAGTGGGGTAATCTTTGCTAAGTGGGGACAGCTGGAAGGTGCTGTCCTGTATTTAAATAATCCAATCAGTCTTTCTTCTGAGGCAAAAAAATGCCAATTTATTTGAGCAATTGCCAAGTTTTAAGAGAATAAATTGAAGTAGCCAAAAATACAGTTTGTAATTGTTTATAGAAATGTTGCTGTAGTTTTCCTTTCCGGGGTACCCAGGGGCTAATGACAGGACCATGTAAACTGTTATTTCTCATTGCAACTTGGACTGCACAGGTTTATTCTTGAGGGATTAATTTTATTTCCTTCAGTTTCCACAAATCTTCCAGATGAGTCCCTGACCTCCGACCTCTAATGCATGCCTTTGTAAGGACAAATAATACAAAAAGTCACTTGCTCTATAATAGTTTGTTATAAAATGTTTATGTCATTTTGAGGAGCTTGGAGAAATTGTACCAGGTAAAACTTCAGCTTCAAGGTGTCTCCTGAAAGATCTGCAGTTCTGACAGTAGTAGGATGATCTTGGCAGTGGTAATAGCCCTACTGCATCTTAGCCAATATGCACTGATTGCTGTTAGATTAAAATCATAGGCAAAATCTGTTTCTGATAATGTTACTGGGTTCTGTAGGGTTGAGAATACAGCATCACTCTGCATCGTGCAGAGTGTGTTGGCTCTGATCCAGCAGCACATGAAAGCCATGTTTCTATAAATATATGCTTAATCCCCATTTTCAATGGAGTTGAAAGGCGCTCGTTATCTCTCAGGACTGAAACTGAAGGGGACAATTCCACTGCTGTTGAGGACAGTAGCAAAGTGCTACTGACTTAATGGTGAGCATGGAGTCTAGGGTCTAACCTTACTATGTACTGACTGGCCCCAAATGTCACCAACACAATAGAGTAAAACTAGCCATTAAGAGCTTTGTAGTACTTAGTTATATCCAGGATTTATCTGGAAGGGATTTATACTTTCCTATTTAAGCTGGAGAATGTGTCTTCTCAGATGAAGGTATAGATTGCAGTTGATTTGGTGCACTTTTCTTCCCAGTGGGTGCTTTTTTCAGCTGTCCTGAACAAATCCTCCTAGTATCTGGGGCAGTGGGGCCAGTTAATTCTGTAAGAGTATTCCCAGATGTGAGCTCCCAGCCTTTGTCTTGCACTGTCAAGTCAGTCTATGTTCATTAGTTCAAGGTCCAATAATAATATCAAAAAAAAAGGAGTTTGTCCTTCTTTGAATAAAATGTTGTTTTGTTTTTTAGTCTAAGGGTAAATGTGAATTGTGTGCTTGGGCTGTGTAATTGATATCTCTTGACTGAAGAACTCATATTATAGACAGAAATGCTCATTTCGTGGTGAAGTGAATGAGTAAATACTCAGGAGACTTGCCGTCTATTCCTGCTTCAGCAACAGATGTCAAGAACGGTTTGAGACATGCTACTTAATATCTCTCACCAACCTTTAATATCCTAAATCCAGGGTGGTGTTGAAAGTGTTTGAAGTGGAGTGGTTATTCAACTTGCTTAAGGCAAGTCAAATGTAAGCTGCAACAGTGCAAAGCGTTACTATTATTACTTTATTTATCTTGATATGTTGCACCAAAGTAAGCCTATGAAGAAGAAAATTTTATCATAAACAGAGAAGAGGATATGGGCATTTCCTTCTCTTAGCCACTACGTATCTGCAATGTTGAGTTCAAGTTACAAATATTCAATTTAAATGCTATTTCTATCCTAACATATGGATAAAACCTGGACTGTCATCAAGGTTGCAGCCATATGCATAAGTGTAGAAAAATATTATGTACTAAATGGATTTATAAAAACGTGGAAATTCATCAAAGAGTTTACTGATCTCCTTATCTTTAAGGCTATCCACCCAATATCTGGGACATGTTAAAAATGAACCCAGGGTCTCAGTTGTAGCAGACATGCTGATGCACAGCTGAGAACCAGAGGGGAAGAACTTCTGTTGATTTCCTCCAGAGAGAAATGTAACAACAATGGTGACTTGCAAGGTGTGTCTTAGAAGTGATTGGCATGACAGAGTCTTTGTGTCTTGTGCAGACTACTGGTGAGGCATAATCTGCACATGAGGAACCTCTATCTCCTTCCCTCCCATCCCTTCTTTCCTCCTTTGTCCTCTCTCTAAGTCTCTTCTTCACACCATATTCCATGTGCTTCTTTCAGTTCCTACTACTACTAAAGGCCTAATGTCTCTTTTTCTGGGTGTTATCAAAAGCATGCAGCAGGGTTTGGATGTATTTATTGCTGTGAATTCCTTTTCCCTTTTTACAGTACTGTAAGCAATGCCTTGACAGGCAGAAGGATCCCAGTTCCAGCTCTGTGGGAATTTGTCCTCTGGAAATATTGGTAGTGTCATGATGAACTTATTGAACCAACTGAAGTCATACTTCGACTCTAGCAAAAAGATTTTTCTGCCATATATAGGAAGGCATTTTTGCTGTTAAAACATACTTTAGTCTGTCACACACATTTGTGAAACCTGATATGAAAAGGAACTGATGTAATTTTTTATTCTAACATCCCTACAAGATAAACCACAGATCTCTTCTGATGCAATACATGTTCAAACTAGACATCTTTCAAAGGTCAGAAAACACACTTTTAGTTTAAAACCCACCAGTGTTTGAGAGCCTGCTACAGCCACAGCTATGTTGTATGAGCAAATAATCACCCTTGCTAATAAAAACACAGACCCTGTATTTGAGTTCATCTGCTTTGACATTTCAGCCAGTGGTGTTCATTGTGCAAAGGTCTGTGAGACTGAGAATGTGTTACCAGTGTTTCATGCAGATAAGTGTAAGCTCCAAACAAGTCATTCTCTGATCTTCTGATCACAACACTGCTGCTGCAGACAGTCCAGGTTTCCTTTAATAAGAGTCACCTCCTAATAGCTAGACAACTTTCAGATCTAACAGAATTGTCAACCTAATGACTTATCATAGTCTCTTATTTTCTGGTTCAGACTTTAGCAGTATCTTTAGTAGTATTCCTTAATTATAAGATACTGAATCTAATCATTCAGAAGCATTTTGTTGTTCAGTTAGTGAAAAGGTTTTTGTTTGTTTCTTTGCTTTAAATAAAATCAATAGTTTTGATGCCATTTGCAAAAGATTATGTCTGGAACTGATTGAAAATTTGCAGTCGGGAAAATCTTTGCAGGAAATCAAATTTTAACGGAGCCGATATTTTTATGAGTGTTATCTGCTTTCCATGAAAGTCATGCATATGTTGTAGTAGGAATACTGAACCGCTGAAAACAAGTCCTGAAATACTCTAATTGCTTTTGCAGTTCAGACATCTCCTATCCTCCTGTGTGTGCACCATGCTTCTTCACTGGACTTTGTTCCCCAGTACCTAAGAGGACCATTTTACTCTTAGTGAGACAATCTTTCTTCCTTTACAAAAATATAATGGTTGTCTGAGATGATAGAGAGGTGTTTTGGGGCAGTTTAGCTGCCATGGGAATATGTGAGGTTGAGGGCAGTGGACAAAGCCAGGCAAAGTGCATCCAGGGTTTGATTTCTGGAGCACTACTGGACACCAACATGCAAATGGTGACTGGATACCATCAGTGGCATCAGACCAACTCTCCCCAGTGCTTCTGTCTTCCCAGTGTGTTTTAAGTGGCACCCAGTGGCTGTGGGTACTCCTCCCCAGTCCAACAGGCTGATCTGGTGCCCTTATACAACATCACAATCCCTTAAACTAGGGTCCACTGCCACTTGTAATTGCGTTTAATTGTTGATTGGTATGGCAAGTAGTATGGTGCCTCTGTGACAGTGTGGATGTGAATAGAGAACTTGGAAGGAGTGTTGTAGACTCCTTGGAGGCCAAGGGACATACCCATAATGTTTTTGAGACTGGGAAAGTAGCTTTGCTTATGCTTATTGGGGTGGCCTCTTCATGTAACAAAATCCTGTTGCCTTCTGTGAGGTAATTCTTGCTTGGGCTGGAATAAATGTTTCAGAAGAAAGCTTCCAAAAGTAAATGTAGTCTTGATTTCAAAATTACTAATAGGAGACACTCCAACCATTGTAAACTCTTTCAGCTACCCTCATCAATGAAATGAGGTATCTCACTTCTAGCCTGAATTAATTTGTGTTCAGCTTTCAGTTGTTGATGACCAGCATCCTGCTGTCTCTAGGACCGTATGCCTGTCACCTAAGCTTTATTCCATCAAGGTTTATTTATAAACAGCTTCTATCTCACAATTTGAAGCCCATCTCTGGGGGTACAGCTGCTCAAAGCAGGAACATTGAAAGCAATGTGGAAAAAAGCTTTCAGCCACAGCATAGGCAGTGAGCAAGGCCAAAGAGCTGCTCTGGTGAGTTGTGTGAATGAGCTGCAGTGGTGGAAAGTCCCAGCAGAATACAACCTGAGTGAAAGGGCAGCTTGGTCACTGCCTGGTATTCATGCTGGATGGAGAAAGTGCGCCAGGATCTTTGGAGAGCTTGAGGTGTATAAAAGACTTCGTCAAGGAAAACAAAAGTTTAAGGGGAGAAGAAAAGATAAATATTACTGAGCTTTTATTAGCTTGTGTCAAACCTGAGAGCAGCAGGAGAGCATTGGGGCACACACTTAAGTGGAATTCCTTGCCTGGGTCTTAGTTATGTGGGGAATGTACTCACAGGCAGCAGCGGAGACTACTCAGATAAATAACAAGTGGAAAGCACTGGAGGATGGCATGAGAGAGGCAGCTGAGAACTTTGATTCGTCCTGGCTCTTAAGCACCTATCTAACCATGACTGCTAGAAGAAAAGAACTCATGCATTTGAATAGAGTGCTCAACAGAAGGTTCACTCCAAGGCCAATCAGGAGAAATGGTGGTGATATACTGCATATATCACATGTATAATTTTCTACACATTACATAAACATTTTCTGTTTCTCATTTCAAGATCCCTTTATCCCATAATTGTTCATGTCTCCTCCAAGTCCCACATCTGGTTTGTAGCAGAAGGTAGGATTTCTCTTTTTTGGGCACCTTTCCCCTCTAGCAAGGCACTGAGTTTCTATGACTTTGGAACATATGATGTGTCATCTGTTATTCTGGTGCTTCCCTTTGGTTCATTAATTCCTTTGTGTTTTGCATTCTGCAGTTTTTGTCTTCCCTTTTATCACTTTCCACACACCTAGAAAACAGAACTATAGCATTTTTATCCCTCACTTTTAAATAGGGTTTGACAAATAAGTAACTGCATAATTAAAGTACTTGGGAATCAAACTTGGCCTCTGAAATGTTTTCCCACTTACCCTTTTTTCCAGCATGAAGAGAAAAGGTTCACTTGTGGCTCCTTTCAGTGTGTTTAGTGCTTTGCGCAGCCAGTTTTTGACAGAGCCAGAACCAGCAAGTTCTCCTGCCATATTCATTAGACATTAACCTCACAAGGGGAGCCATTCTGAGTACATACTTGAAACTGAAAGGCTCCAATGGCTATTGCAACACTTTTGTTTGTTTTTAACGGGGCATTGACATAGTTAAGAAGTTTCAGCATTTTGCTGGGGTGGGAAACCTTCTGTTGTTTACTTTGTAGGAGTAATAGGTTTCTTTCCTAATGTTTTTTTTTGCTATGGCTCTGCTGCATTTGCAGAGATGAGGAGATTTCTTGGGTTGATTTTCAGAACAGCATTCCCAGCATCCATCCCAATGGGAACAAATAACAGCAAATAAAACCCCAATATGCAATCATAATTAACCTGACATGCAGCTTATTTTTATGTCCTTTGCGAAAGGAAGTTATCATATACACACACAGAGATTTCTTAAATGTTTCTTTGAGTTAGAAGCTTTTCTTTTCCCCCTGTATGAACAGCCTTATCTTGTTCAATCAATGCTGTTTGCATGAAGTTGTTATACATTGCTGCTGAAGGAGGTTAAAGATAAAAGGCACCACATTTGTTTTGATGTTAGAACTTCACAGGTTTTGTGGATTGTTTTTATTTTCTTTTTTTCCCCCCATGAACAGGACCAAGAGAAGTCATATTACAAATAACACAAGGTTTCTATTTCTGGGCTCAGAGACAAAATGCACATTTTATGAATAACAGAGTTGAAGAAGAAAATATTAGCTATCAGACATACAATAAATGAAACACTTTGTCGTGGTGTGTGATATACTTCACCTCAAGTGACCAAGGACATCTTCATACTGAAAAGGATATTTAAATTGCACAGATGTAGGGTAGGGATTCTTCATTAGGGACTGTAGTGATAGGACAAAGGATAACGGGTTCAAACTTAAACAGGGGAAGTTTAGATTGGATATGAGGAAGAAATTCTTTCCTGTAAGGGTAGTGAGGCACTGGAATGGGTTGCCCAGGGAAGTTGTGACTGCTCCATCTCTGGTGGTGTTCAAGGCCAGGCTGGACAGAGCTTTGGGTGGCATGGTTTAGTGAGAGGTGCCCCTGCCCATGGCAGGGATGTTGGAACTAGATGATCTTAAGGTCCTTTCCAACCCTAACTATTGTATGATTCTATGTAGTTTCTTCTTCCACCACTGAAATGCATCTGTCTCTGAGGGGAAGTTTCTTAAGTGCTTGACAACACTATTTAAAATCATCAAAGAGGGATATTTTAGACATGGAATACAACTGGTTAAATAGGAATATGATCCAACATCAAGGCGGAGGATATATTCCTGCTTAAAGTATTCAGGGATCTTCAGTGACAGCTATAATTTTATTTCAAATATGAAGAATGGCCATTTTGTACCTTGCTTTCTCCTTTCCTGAGGTTTTCAAGTTTACTTTGGAAATGTAAAGAAAACCAAATCACAAAACACTTCACAGGTGGAGAAACAAAGGTACAAGCTTGTCCTGCTTTGCATTCCATTTACCTCACAGCACTGTTTACACCTCAAACAAGTACTCCTAACCTGGCTGTTCTGATTTAAAGCACTTTTGCACTGAACCTCTGTGTTGTGACACAGACAAGTCACAAAGCAGAGGAAAATACAGCTTTTTTTCCTCAAAATCCCCCGGACCTCTGGAGAAGAGAATTAGATAGCCAGTTCTTTGGCTTACAAGATACGGTTCAAGAGCATCCCTCCTTTCTTCTGGGAGATCCAAATGTCTAAAAGCCAAGCAGTCTTATCTGAGGATCAGGCAAGTGGCAATTTCAGCTGATGTAACCTGGCAGCTAATATAAATAAATAAGAAAGAACAAACTCTTCTCCCAGTTTGAAAGTCCTCTTCAAAGTCCCACATAAGCTCAGGGGATATGTAACACAAGTGCAAATCAGAAACTTAATGTGATTTCCCAGTCCTCTCTGTAGATGTGTAAGTGCAAATGAGTAAAGGAGAAGCTTAAGCTACTGAAAAAATCAGAATCCCTAAGCATTTAGGCATTTCCCTTTTGGGGGAAGGGGAAAGAAGTCCTTTCAGAACTGCTGAGAGCTGTAGCGAGAAATACTGGTTCGGTCCTTTCTGCTCATGTATGAAAGGCAGAAAATCAGCGGAGTAAGCCTGTTGCTGAGAGGTGTTATTTTCTGTTTGTTATATGTAGACATATGGTAAAGATGAGGTGTATTCTGTGGACTGAGTAAAACTTATCTTTGGAGAGGAAAAGAGGTTTCCTTCTCCCTTTTCCCCCATCTCCCCAATATCTGTGCCTGTAATTCAGAGGGGTGTGAGTGATTTAGAGATGCAGTCTCATGGCTGATCTCTGTCTCAAGAGTAGCTCAAACCCATCTTTTAGAATCGGAGGAGCTGCTGTGCTCTGTGCACGTATGTGTATGCATATGTGCAGTGTGAAATCCAAATTTAAATCCAAGTTCACTTCATCCCATCTGTGGTTTTAACTTCTTTGGATGCTCTTCAAACCCTACAGAAATGAAAGTCTTGTGCAAAGTTTCAAGTAGCAGAGGGGTTCGGTCCTGCCCCAGTCTGCAGGACCGAACCCCATTCTGTTCAAATGGTCCCCAAGAGTTTCAGCCCCATAGGTCGTCATCGCCCCTAAGATGGAGCAGTGCAATATTGCCAACACCTCTAGCTATCTGGTCTGGCTTTTTCAGCTAACTAATGTCTGTGCAGAAGAAGAGTATGTGCACACCATGCTGTTTCAAAGTATGCTACATCCCCTGCCAGAGCGCCTGCTGCTCTGTGCTCCCCAAGGGATCTCTCTGAATCACTGTTCCCACCCAAATATGCATGGGCCTCTACTGGTGAGAAAAGCAGAGCAGTGATTATTTACATGGAGATCTTAATTTCAACAAGAGAGATCCATTTTTATCCTTCTTCATAGATGGCTGCAAATAGGAATGTTATCAAATAGTGCACCAAAACATCCACAGCATGCAAACACATATGATCTTTCTTGTGAAGAGCTTCACCTGAGTCTGGGGATGTATCTGCACAACTGTGGAGGTCATAGGGTGCCAAGCAGTGTCTTTTTCTACAAGGGCTCCTTTGTAGATGGAGACCTCCTATGGGAAGCTTTTTGCTTCTGAGCAGTATGTTCATTAGGAGCAGCAGTTAGTGGCCATCACCCTATTTTGAGATGCCCCATTGTGTACAGCTGAAACTGATGCTGGGAATCACAGGGTGGGAAAGAGAACCCAGAGTTGTATTTCTGCTCTGTGGGGAGAAATAAAGGGGAGGATTAAAGAGGAAGAATAAAGGGAGGAATAAGGAGCAGCATAGTAGCTCCTCGGCCCAGCTTTGGCGGAGCTTCATGTGTATGTGCTGCGTGGCTGTGGCTGCGACTGTGTGTGCCTGAAAAGATTCACTATTTGGCAGGCATAATTTAGCTCCCTTCCTCTGAAAATCTGACTCCAATTTTCAAGCAAAAAATAGACTTTTTTTTCCTTTGGGTGTTGCATTTTATACTATGTTGCTACCAATGCCAGATGACAACATTCCCCCCTGCCACTGTGCAGAGAAATGAAGCATAACACATGGAGACAAAAGGAAAAATTGGTTTGATCTGGAAGCATTTGCTAATGATTACCCTTTGGTTCCAGGCTGGGCTGGTTTACTTCCATCACTGCTTTGCATGTATCTAGGTACGAAGAGGCTGCATCAGGCAGTTCGAGTGCCTGGGCTGCTGTAATTTCACAAGCCAATGCTGCAGAGATACCATTAGCATTCATGATTATCAAAGATGGAAAAGAATTTGTCTTACTCTTGTTATAAGAATAGATTCATTTCCCAAATCTTTTGAAGGCAGATATGAGGCAATCACTTGTAAGGCTGGAATTTTAAGTTTTGCTACCAATCTGCCCTATTTTTATCTGTCGCTGGAGACATCCTGTCCCCAAGAAAATCAAAAGAGTTGTAAGATGAAATACAATCTCTCCATTGCTGACGAAATGGCCTCATATCTAACTGTCAATGGGGATGTTACATCGCTGATAAATTCAGCATTTAACATATTCAGAGTTGCTTGCCTTGGGGAGGTGGGAGGGAGAACAGGTTATTTCACCTGATGCCATCAAGTGATGATTTGTGGCCTACTATCTTTTCTCTGACATTTATCTAGAGTTTTAGCTCTTCATAACCTTACAAAATGCTTATCATGTTTCCCTTGCTCTTCTGTGGGTGCACTAGAATTTAAAATATGAGCACAATTATATGGAAAGCTAATTTGTAGCCAGAAGGATGTTCACAATAATTCACTACACCGGGGGCCTGTGCGGTATTGGTCTTCAGATGTTTCAGTGGGAGATGACTTAAAGCCAAGCTTCTTTATAAAGGTGCAGGTTTTTCATTGAAACCTCCCTGCGATTATAAGGGTGAGTTTGTGCCAGGCTTTAAGTTGAAATAATTAGTTCTGATGCAAAACAGAAGTTTAAGATTGAAAAAACTATCTGCCTTGATTGTTACTTAACTTTGTTAATGACTGTGCTCAGCTGGGTGTGACAATATCCACTTGTTCATTACCATTAAAAAACATCAAAGAAAGTAAACTAAGATCACAACCCTCTTCAATTTAAAAACAATTCCAGGCTACAGATAGAAAAGGAGTGAGGAATTAATCCATGCAAAGATGTAGATGGTTTCAAAAGTAACGTACTTTCTACTTTAAAACTGAGAAACTGCCAAGAAATAAATTGGCTGATCCAAACTGAGTTAACTCGTCTATATAAAGGCACTAAACTCACATGCACAAATATTAGAATTCACACGTTTTCTAGATTTATTCCTAAAATGTTGGCACAGCCAATAAAGGAAGGAAAATACTGCACATCATTCAGTGTAAATCACACCTAGGGCACAAACTGCTAGGATTTTCATTATAATAAACCAAACAAAACGTAGGGCATCATCTTTTCTTTTTCAGCCTTTGAGGTGCAGGTCAGGAGATTAGTGTGCATGAAAATAGAGTCCCTTGTCTTTACAGAGGTGCAGCATATAAATTGTGCTGTACCATATATTTATAGAAGAGAGAAAATAAGGTAGGGAAAAAATCCTCTGTCTAGATATAGGCCTTTCCAATAGGGACGCCTGGGTGAGAAACAGTCAGTCTTGAATCCTCACTTCATAAAAGGAGATGAGCAGCAATGTCTAGGATATGATTCATCTCTTTCTCAGGTGGATGTCTAAAATAGATGAGATGAAGCATACCTTGGCAGGGACAATTTCTCTCCCATTTCCAAAGGACTCTTGATGTGTGACCACAGTGTCATTCATCCATCCACCCAGTGCATCCTTCACCTACAACACAGGGTGATGACCTGCTAAGTCAGATGTCAGAAGTATTCATGAATGTATTCATGAGACCCGTGACTACAGCATGGACCTACAAGGACTAGCTCAGATGTGGAAGTCTGAACAACAGAGGACTAGGAGGGAGATAAATTGCATCTATGTGCTTGGGGACAAAAGGCTTGATTTGAAATGAAGCATCAATCTTCAATTGCACTTCTGCTAGGAGAAGATCTGGCGAATTGTGATGGTGACACAGGGGAATTAAGCTTCCTTTTTGAAAAGTATTTATGAGTTTTCCTTGAATTAGTTTAAAAAAATGAAAAAAGAGAAAAGAACTGATGATGGTATCTGACCTTGTTCTGTTCCCTGGTGCTGTTGGAATAGAAAAGCACTTATGTTCTCTCCATGCCGAGAATGCATTCAACATTTTCAATTGCCAGTGTCCCCTAGGACTTAGGAATTAGAAGAATATCCATCTAAAGATGCCAAAAAAATGTGATAGGGAGAGAATCTTAAATCTTTTTCTTTCAAGTGGAACTAAAGAATTAAAAAGAGAGTGAGTCAAAAAATGGGCCATAGCCATTTCATGGAGTCCCTCATGATTTCAACTGAGTTTAAAAACACTGAATAAATTGCTTGCAGTGATGAGATCAGAAACAGGGTTAGGGCATCGTATTACATGGAATCTAATCAGTCAAATGGCCAAACTTATGGTATTTTGATTAATCACCTCACTGCTGGATACTTCTTCCTCTGCCTAATGCAGATGCAGATCAACAGCCCTTGATGCCCAACTGCAGCTCCCAAGGTTCCCTTGGGGTCCTCAAAAATCCAGGTATTTTGACCAAGAAATGCAGCATGAATATCTGATGGATTTCTTTCATGAAAAAAGTCATTGACCTGTAAACTGGAATGGATGTTGGCACTGGGAATCCACAGAGGAGTCTCTTTCTTGATTTTCAGGCCTTTTATAGACATGAAGCCTGTCTCTGTACACCTCTCTTTCTCTGAACCATGTTTGTGAATGATCTTGTCTTTCATTGTCCTCTATAAGATAAAATTACCTTGACCTTATGGTACCAAGTGCCACTTCATGATGGGGCTGCTCCCACCACATGTCTGGAGTTCAAGGCAGGTGTTTCCTAACCCATGAATGCAAACATACAAAAAAATTGCATATATCAACATCAATCACCTTGAGCAAATCCTCACATATTCCCTTAAGAAGTGCTGAGATGCAAGTCCACCAAATAACCACAACACTGGTCTCTTGTGACACAAGATAGGAATGAGCTAGGCCCTGTGACAATGCATGTGGACAGTCTTTGTTCATCTGGTCCAATGTCCACAAGCACTTCTGTGTGCCTGGATGGATGTACATTCACCATATGTTGAGCTCTTAACAATATATGCTAGCAGATACTTTGGAGGAATGGATAAATCTACAGTCACACAGCTGAAGAGGCTTGAAAGAGCCCTCAGGAAACAGAATTATGAAGTTCAAGCTGGAGGCTGCCTATATAATTACCCTGGCTTGCAGCTCAATCCTGGTGTATATGAAAGCTGTTTAGAAAGGTGGCAGCTGGTTTGGGCTCTGGGCAAATGGTTTGGCCCTCTGACAGCTTTGTGGTGGTACTACTAAAGGCTGCAATGCTTCTTAAGTGAAAACTCAAAAGGCTGAAGTCTTGGAATGAAGTAAGGAGGTATTTCAGAAATTACCTTGGTGATGAGTCAGATATCGATTGCTACTTCATATACTACGGGAAAGATCTGCATCAGTAGTTGGGGTCAAAACATAAATTCAAGAACTAGCTACCCTACAGACCTGCAAATATGTCTTGTGTCTTTTGTTTCCTTTCTTTTCTGTACTTAAACCTAGAACAATGGATGATCCTGTTAGAGGTTTGGCTTTCTCGTTTTCCTGAGACTTGACAAATTGCTTTACACAGGCTATGGAAACTGCAATACCTCACTCCTGAAACAAGCTGCAAAATTTCCTGGAGTAAAAGCCAGAACCAGCCAGTTCATCATCTAACCTGACCTTTGCTGTATCTATCCCAAGCTAATGCACTTCATCCAGTTTCCATCACACAGTCCCGGTGTCTTGGCTTAGAGTTATAGGCAGCTATTTCTGGTCTGGAGGTGAATGACTGCTGAGTGAAGCTGTGTATGGTCAAGATTTTCTGTTTTCTGAGTAACTATGTGATCCTTATATATTTTGCTCCATTCCGAAATGGAATGAAAGCAATGTGCTTGTTAAAATAATACACATGAAACTCCTTAAAAAAAACCCATGCTTCAAGCAGAACATTTAATATAAAGAAAGCTGAAAGGATTTGTTTTCATAACAAAATGCAAAGCATTCAATTATTTTAAACTTTTTTCACTTGCTTAATGTATAATACAAAATTTAAATGTGGAAACAAAATGTCATTGGAGATCAAAATGTTCTGGTTTTGAAGTGAAGTCTTACTGAAACCAAGATGAAACATTTTCTATGTAGCAGAGAACACAGAAATCTTTCAACTCTAGGTGCGCAATATAATTAGCTGGCCTCCTCCTGAACTTTTTTTAGTTCTTGGAATAGAGATGAGTCAGAGACAGAATAACCTGCTTTTCTATGCAATATAGGCAAAGCTGCAGTGGAAATTATATAGATAAGTTGGCCCAAACTTGGGTGCTGTGTCTACTCCCCTTAATGGTATTTTTGGATAGTAACCCAATCACTAGAAAATTCCTCATCAGTCCGTCTGCTGAGCTCTCACATGAGTAGTTCTCAGAAGTGCAGGAGCCTGTGGACATTTGGCATAAAAATTATGAAGGTGGCAAATCTCCACAAGGTTTTATTGTGTGATGTCTTGTCTTTCCCAGTTAATGAGATTTTGTCATAGGTCAAAGGGAAGGATCACTTAGTGGTTAACAAGGGTGGTGATCAAAGTACATCCAACATATGGTCTATAACTTAGTCCCCATTCCCTTCCCAGCCTATTGACTCAGCCAAAATGGTGTGATACTGCCTCTGGCAGAGGATCATGAGAGTTAGGCTCTGTGTTCAAGAAAAGTCCTACTGACAGACTCATACCTTCCTTGATAAACTGCAGATTGTTAGTGAGAAGTGTAATACGAGAAGACTTCATTACCCAAATTGCATTAATGAAAATGTAGCATGTGACATTAGAGGACTGCAAATGCTTCCAAGAAGGATGTGCCTTTTAAGAATTTACATGTGCCTAGAAAAATGGGGCCATGCAAGGTAAATCATAACAATATTAGTAGCCAGACAAGAAGAGCCATCATGAGTCAGGGTTTTCTTTGCAGATCATTATCCTGAGGGTTGTTCTGAGCTATCCTTTAGAGGGATGCTTCTCACACCAGGAAATCACTCGGAAAGGGCACCTAGGAAAGTGTTCTGCTGCTTTTTTCTTGATGGAATATTGGCATTTATGCAAATTGGACACTTTTATTTCCCACAAATTTGCCTTTTATTATTCCAGATGCCTCTTAAGTCAGTTCTGAATGCAAAGGAAGTCAGTTCTGAACAGTATCTGAAGATGCCTGGTGTAGACCATGTGTCCTATGACATTGCAAACAATTGCAAGCACTTTAATGGTTTTCAAAGAACCAAATATAAAAATCTGACTGGCTACCAGTGTTGGTCATTCCATAAAGTCAGTGTTTTGCTGAGGGCTACCAGAAATGAGCAGCAAAAGGACATTAAATGGGTCTGTGTTCCAGAGAACATCTGTGACTATGTTTGAGTTGAAATATTTTATTTTCAATCTATGAACAAAACCAACAAATGCTCTTAGAGAATTCTCCTTTCACACAGCTGTCTCTGGTGCTGCTTCTGCTGCTGTTTGATTTGGAGTTTTATCCAGAGCTCAGCTGTAGACTGCAAATCAGAAACAAAGCACCATGAACACTGATCCAGGCAAATTTGGGTAAAGGACTCATGACCTACTCCCTAGTGTCCTGTGTGGGGTTTTGATCAGTTATTAGCTGGGCACAGAGTGTTTCCTCCTGTGTAGTAATGCATCCCTGTGGCCAGGGTAATGATGGGTGAGATTAGACCTGCTGTCCTGCCAGCCCCAGCTGTTCTCCTTGCCACAGGGAAACACAAGAGCAAAGTGGCATTTTGGGCTTGGTATTCAAGGGGAGGAGGGTGAGCCATCATTAAAGAGGTGTCTGCCTCTGCAGGAGCTAGATGAGAGTATAGGCTATGTTGCTGAAGGTCTGCAGGAGCTGTATGAGTGTATAAGCTATGTGGTTGAAGGTTACATTTGTAAATGGGTGGTTAGAAGGGGGCCTTGGATTCTGAGTGCATGCCTGACAACTGTATTCTTTGGGGCTCTTAGCCCAGTCCTCTAAATATCTTGGTCCAGATGACCAAAGGAAGAGCTAGATGAACAGCACTGTGCAACTTATTGGTGCACTTTGCTTTTTTAATTGGATTCCTTCCAATGAAACCTAATTCCTTTTGTTGTAATATAGTGTCATTTTGCTGCACTTACCCATACAGATGATTTTCAGCTTGTTAATATGAGATGAGGAATTTCTGGCTGAAGTAAGTGCAAATTAAATTGTTCTAAATGAAAGAAACCCATCCTTCAGCAGAAGTTCAGCACAGGACCTATTCACCTCTTTCTATTTATGGTAGCTGGTGGAGTTTTTTAAAGCTTGTCATATATAGGTAAAAGAATAATTTATGAGAGTGAAAATATAATTTTCCCATGTAGAAATGTAAAGCAGTAATGCAGAGTTTTAACGTCTTAGAAATACTGATTCAAAAGCTCACATTTATGAGTTTTACTGTGAGGACCTTGCCCACTGTGTGAAACAAGGCCTCAGGTGGTACAGAGTGATATATGAACCATTTATTGATCTTCTGTAATGGGATGAATTTTGCCTATCAGAATTAGTGCCGAGCAGTCCAAATTTTCACTCAGTGTCTCATCTGTTCACCTAATTTTAATTTCATTATTACAAGCAGTTTGGAGTCTGACTTGGTTTGGAATTAACAACAAGTATTTGTACACTAGTCTTCCTAATTAAACTGAAATGTCAACTTTATGCATGTATGCGATTTCATTTTCTAATTTAAATTTCTCTTCTGCAGGAAATGCTTTAATTTAAATAATTCTCTTTGGGGATATTTATTTCTCTTGTGACTTTCAAGTAAATTATTATGTTTGAAATACGTGAGCTGTGCAATAGAACTGTATTGCCTCAAATATATGAAATGAAAGTTGGAGTGTTGCAAAGGTGCAGAAAAGGGATGTCTCATGGTTTAACTGAAGGGCAACCCTCCAGATGGGCTACTGCAGACTCCATAGCTCCACTGCCTGTGAGGCTGGGGATTTTAGGCCTCGCTTTGATACTGAGTCCATAGATTTATCTTTTGCAGACAGTTTTAAAATATTGGAACTTTTTTTTCTGGATTTGGATGGAATTTTAATGTCTCTGCATGTCCCAGTGAAATACAATGACTTTTCAACACAAAGCTCTGATAAACACACGCTTAACTGCTTTTCGGAATCAGGACTACACAGGGGGATGCTGAGAGAGCTGGGGCTGCTCAGCCAGGAGAAGAGAAGGTGGGGAGGAAATTTATCAATGTTTATGAATATTTGATGAAGGAGATTAAATGATGAAGCTGGACTTTAATCAGTAGTTCCCACTGAGAAAACAACAGGCAATGGACATTCACTCTAATACAGAGAATTTTGTTTAAATGTGGGAAAAAGCTTTTCCACAGGGAGGAGAGTCAAACCCTGGCACAGGTTGCACAGAGAGATTATCTCCACCATTTGAGATATAAAAACCCCAGCTGGACACAGCTCTGAGCAGCCTGCTTTCACTGACTGCTTTGAGAGAGGAAATGGACTAGGCGATCTCCAGAAGTACCTTCCTACCTCCGCCACTATGTGATGCTGTGAAACTGGAGGGAGCTTTAGTCCTCCATCTATTCCCAGCTGGGGAGGCTGCAGGAAGGGAACTTTTGATCTCAAAGCTGATGTATAGCCTTCATAGCCATTCCAGCATGATGCTGAGGATGCGGGGCTGTTGCTTGCATGATCCTTTTTTTAAGTGGATCTAAGATTTAAGCATTAGACCTTTTTTTTTCACTGGGGGATGGGCTGCAGTTCCCAATGGTCCTGCATGAAAACAGAACAAATAATAGTTTAACTACTGGCTTCAGACTGGTCAATGGCTAAATTCCCAGCAACTCTAATGGAGCCAAGAATTATCAAAGACAAGGTATTTGTAACAGCAGTACATTTATGTTATATCTGAAGCTTGTTTACACCCTTCTGTAGTTCTTTGATAAACAATCTTTACAGAGCATCTGAGTGTCTGCCTTGAAGCAGAGCTATTTGCAAGTGCTTGTTGAGGACAGTGTTTAAAAATAAACCAATATCATTCACAGCGGGACTATATTTACAGTGAGAAGAAATGCACCAGACATTCCAAAAACTACAGACTTTTCCATCTTTGCATAACTGAAGCACTTACATAAGCTGCTTGGGAAATCTGATGGACAGCCCCAACATAATCCTGAGAGTTGGATGTTAATATGGCATCATAATAACAAATATATTTAACATAATAGTAATGAAATGTTTATTCTTTTCTCTAATTTCACAATCATCAGTATTGTGCCAACTTCTGTACTAAGTGTACCTGAGAAAAATGCTATAGGAAGTGTTAATACATTGTCACTGGTGAGATTAGCTGCATTTTTCAAACTGAAAGTTTAGAGGTACAGGATTTGCATATATATTGTAATTTCAGGTGCAGTGATAATGCACATGAGCATTCTACACAAGAAGTTCAATGAAATGTAAATGCTTGTCTTAATTGGAAGCATCCTTTGGATTTCAGGGTCTTCAGGTCCTAAAAGTAGATGCTCAATGCATGTTGAGAGCTGAAAATCTAATCAGCTTCAAGTCGGCCTGGAAGCATGCAACCTAAGTGTAATGCAAGCATAATCTACACTGAAAATTCATTGCCAAGACATTTGCTAGATAAAGATATAGAAAGAATCCTTATCTGAAGAGACACAAAATTTACTTTGTTTTAATTCTTTCAATTTTGTGACAGTACATTGCCAAACATTTATTGGGAAATATTTAGGAATAATAGGCTTTAGAATAAATATGTATAAAATATAAGTATAAAAACTGCATTCCACCTTGAACCATGTAAAAGGTGAAGCTCAGAATCAGCAGAAGTTTTGCCACAAAGTTTGCTTCTTGGTGCAGCCCTATGAATCACCTGCTGTGCTGCAGAGCATCCATGGTGTATGGTGAAATGTCGCTTTCTGTAACCCCTTCTGCCTTGACACCTCCTATAGCCTGAGCAGAGCAGGCAAGCCATTTCGTCTCCCTCCTAGCCTTCTATGTCGTTGCAGGAAGAGAAAGAGGCTGAATCACAAACAAAATCAGGCTCTTTTTGTTCCACCTCCAGACATGTAATATTTGGACAGTTTTAATTAACTTAGTTGTTTTGAGCCATGTTCAGAGAATGAATTCTGTATTAGAAAATGTTGAGTATTTCCCTTTTAGCCTGCCACATCTCCTTGAGATGTGTTCCTAACATTCCCTTTGTTGTTGGGAGTGGTGGGGAGATATAATCTGTTTGATTGATATTTGCTTGAGCAAGATATTGAACATCCATAACAATTCTTCACAGTTATTAAATTCAGCCATTTCCAAAGAACAAAGCAGCAGATTAAGCTCCTAGTTAATTTGTCTTCTCTTTAATAGCTTCTAAGATGTTTTTTGCATTCCAAGTTTAAGAAAAACCTGCACAACCCGCCTGTGTTCTCTAAGTAATGTCGGTAATGCTGTTCCTTACAACAGTGATGGTGCTGCAGTTGTTCCTTGGCTGTGTTCCCAGCAAGTGTAATTTAACAGGTGAGAAATAAAGTATGTGAGTGAGATAACAGTGTGAAACTCTAAATTTAGATGATACTGAGGGCTTTTTTGTAAATTGTAATGATTCTTTCTGTTTTTCCTCAGAAGGCATGGAGAGACTTAGCGTCATCTTTATTAAAAATGAAGAAGGTTCTGGAGTTTGACTGAAAAAAGAGTTCTGGCTTTTTACATGTTGTTATAAATCAAAGAACACTTTTTCCTTTTCTTTTCCTCTTCGCTTGTTTCACAGCCTTCTTATGAAAGAAAACTCTTTTGGAGCTAGTGTTAAGAAGAGCCAGGGTGTTACTGTAAATGACGCTCTAGATTGTACTTGATTAAATTCCCATTTTAGTTGACTGAAATGTGTTTTCTGCTCTGCAAGAAGTCTGGTGACAGGTAGTGAAGCCGCTTAGTTTTCTGACTCTTGGACACATCCAAGAACATTAAGTCTGCCCAGTAAGTTCTGGAAAACCTTCCAACCAAAATGCCAGGGTTTTTATTATTATTGGGTTTTTTCCCTCTCTCTTTATGTTTTGATGAAGGCTCTGGCTCTGTGCTGGGATTTTGTGTTACCTTGATTTTCTCTAACCCTGGTAATAGTGTTTTGGAATAAAGGAACATCAGGTAGGATTTGGGCCTGTGGAAAAGCAGAGGGTCTGTCCTTGTGTTTGGATAAATGGACAGCAGATGCCTGCCTGGTAGGTTTCTACAAAGGAACATGCTAAGGTTATGGTAACAGTAGGAAATCTTGTTTGGACGGCTCCTACATGAAGTGACGCTGGAAGTTTAGATAATTTTCCATGAAGATGAGAAGCTCTTTCTGCTTGATAAGACACATTTTGAGGCACAGCAGAAAGCTCTGTTGTATCTGAGATGGCTAAAGGTAGATGTAGACTTGCTGCATTTAAAATTCTGATCCTACATTCCTAAAAGTGCAACAAGAATACTTATTATCAGGGCAAAACTTGATGTTAAGCCACAAGGACTTGCAGTCCTACATCTTGTAGATACTTTTGGAAGTCATTATCCCTTGTGTCTATGACCAAGAGTAATTATGTAACAACTGTGGTTATCAGATTTTTCCATACTATTAATACAGTCTACTTCTGAAAAGATAATGATCATTGTTTTCCAAGACTGCAAGAATCAATTTAATCTTATATGTTAAATGCTAATTGTCATTGCTTTAGAGATGAAGTAAAATCTCCAATATTTTGCATCACTGTCCCAATTTTACTACAGTGAAAGATAAGATGCAGCTCTTTGTGAAGTGTATCTATTCATTTCCAAAGGCCTTTGGTTGCATAACTAAGAAATAAAGAGTCTCTAAAGGATGCCTCTCTAAACTTCTTTTAATGTTTCTGCACTTTGTTAATTTATTTGGAAGTGAGTTTTTAAAGCCAAACATTATTACACTATAATGTGCTATATCGAGCTTCTTTGATTAAAGATATGTTATTGCTTCGAGCCTATTAAAAAAAAATTAATCATCTCAACCTTGGAATTTGAACTGGAATATGTAATGATCCATGAATTCTCTGCTCTGAGTAGCCTGTCAATAGATATGGGTTTCAATATTATATTTTAATAACCCACTTTCTTACCTTTTGTTAGTGTTTGTCATTTTGATGGTCTCCACAGATATCTTAAAATCTAAGCACCTTCTGCAAATGTTATGAGTATAATAATAAAACTCAAGCAATAGGAAATCATAAAAATAATATTCGTGTTTTCTTTCCATTTTAATGAGCTAAAGTTTCATATTCCTTCACCATTATCTCTTTACTTCAAGAGTGATCCCACTGGTTTCAGTAAGAATGCTTGGAGAAGAGAATAACTATTCAGTTCCAATAAAATGACAGAATATAGCCTCAGAATGCAGTTATTTTCCAGTATTAAGAATTCGCATTGTAAGTCTCCTTAAAAACAGGGAGAGAGAATAAGGCATAGGTAAGTAAACTTCCATTCATATTCATGGAGAAGCTAACGGTAGCAGAGAAGTTGATCACAAGATGATGTTTTTAGTACTAGCTGCCTTTTATATTAAAAAGGAAGAAACAGCTATTTCAGCATGCACTTAGCATGGTTAAACTGCATCAGGTTGACATCAGCCCACCTCAGAAGCATGTCAAGGTTCCTCTGGATGGCATTCCTTCCCTCCAACGTGTCAACTGAACCACACAACTT